>JABFEY010000041.1:0-65302 GCA_013618495.1 Fusarium longipes | reverse complement strand
ACCGGCCAATTCTTGTGACTCCTTGGGGCTATTGTGTCTTTGTATTTCGACTCTCCATATTCAAACTACAAATCAAACAACACTACTCACCAAAGACGTTCCACTTGAACAGGGCCATCACAGAAGCATAAGGGTAAGACTTTACTGACGAGAATTGTCTTGACAGGAGCATGTCCATGACTGTATGCTTATGGCAGTCTCTTGAGTAGTACCAGCATGTGTTCGGCTCTTCATAACCTGATCGTTTACTTCGACTGCAAAAATACACTGGCTCAGTCCATCACAGCCTCGCTGAGACACCTGATAGTCAATACAGCCGTCTACGCCACTGCAACCATACTCAAGAACACAAAATGAGAACCCCGGAACAATTGGCTTTTTGACCTGTGTTTAGATTCTCCGATGATCTGCGCACCGCATGATCTCCTTGATAGCCACGGCTATCTCCCGCAGCTTGGGCAACTCGCCCTCTGAGTATCTCGGGAACCGGGTTGGATAGGAATACGACCATCGTCCATTGACTTACGAGAAATCGCTAAGCACCCGACTCGTTGTTACTTTGCTTTGTTGTCATCGTCACAGACGTATTTCTTTCAACTGGCACCATCAAAGTTTGATGTACGAAATCAGAGTTTCACATACCTATAAGCGCGCGGGATTTCGATTCCGAAATAAAATAACATGCTGAAGAAAAACGACCAGGGGCGACGCCACCAGTGCTTGGAAGTTCCTCAAATTTCCCCTTGTGGCAGGCCAGCCGTGTTCGATCTCGGCATAGGAGAAGTTGGACGGGCCAACCAAGCAAAGCTGCGTGACTCTTTGCACATAACAACGGCCCCCGTTCGGTTCATGGCATTTTTTTCGCCATATGAAAGACCATCCTTCTCATCCCGAATGGCATCGACTAAAAATCCTACAAGATTATGGGATTTTGGTTCTTTTAGGGGATTCAGCCAAGACCTCCGGTGATCTCTGGCATGTTGTAACTTGTCTTCGACCTGACGCACACGAAGCTGGTAAACCCCCGCTGAGAGGGATAAGATCTGCAAATCCCCGGGTATGAAGAAGAACAAGGTTTCTAACTTCACAAGAGAACGAGACCAAGCAAGAAAAGAACGAAACGACCAGAAAGGGCCATCTCCACGAACATGAATTTGGACCTCCTTACGCAGCTCGAGGCAGGCTCAAGATACTCTGAGTCCATACGCCGTACGGACATTATGGCCCTGTCAACATATTCTCATATTGTGGATCCTGTACACGAACCACGTCAAGTTGTTTCCGGATTCATCATCATACATCATATTGCGATTGGCGAACCAAATGTGAAGTATGGCCGCCTCAGTAGACGGTCTATCGAATTGTTCAACCCCTCATAATTAGGACGATGTCCCAACAGCAATGGAGACCTTGCACCTGTTGCAGTTCTCTGAGACCTCAACCTCTGATATATGGATATTGGGCCTGCTTCTGTACAGATCAGAGTCAAATTGCATCTCTTGATCTTTTCATTCTCACAGCTGCTCTTGTCTCCAGGCTAACCACAAATGCTCCTTGGGGAAACGACAAAAAGTCACAACAAAGTGGAATGAGAACATACCTTTAAACGCCGCAGGTTCCTGCCATCAAACAATTTACAGGACCGCACTGAGGCAATGCCAAATTCTGTGGGTAGGTGTGCACGAGGCAAGGGACAAGTGCACGGCTAATGCCTCGCAGGACCAAGATGACTTTCATCTATACTTCCACTGTACTGGAAGATTCTTATCCAGCACTTATAGAGAATCTGCAGCTTTGTCCCTACGTAGAGCTATCTTCGACAACCTGTAACCTCTAATCAGGTACAACAAGCATTGTTCTTACACCTGACTTGTGCGAGGAGCAATCTATACTCAAAAGCGATGGTTACATCAACACTTTGGATATCCGTTCATAGAGCATTATAAGGGCGAGCTTCATAGTCCTCTACAAAAGGGGTAGACGTACGATATCATTTCCTCGGTTACTAGCAATGCTCTTCCTGCGCGTCTCTGTGCCTACTCCTTCTATCTTTCAAACTCCCAATACCCAACAACCGAATTGCAACCAGCACATCACAATACAAGGGGATCGCCTCACCGCGGGGTCGGCTACCGAGCCCAGCTATATGGTAACTGGAGTATTACAGAACACCGGCCATGGCAGCCATCTTACTTCGCACCCTACCATGACGCGAGTGACGAAACTCAGAACTCCGCTGTTGCGCATTCCGCTGCTTAAGTATACCATTCCCTCAACGGGAACACGCAGCCCGCTGAGGACATGGACCGTCGTTACTCTCAACACCACCGCATATGTCTCCCATGGACTATGCAGAAAGAGCTTCAAAATCTATCGCCTAGAAATAACCGTAGCATCGTCTCAGGAAGTCTTCATTGTACGATAAACATCAATCAGAAGGGTAACCTGATGATCTCGATACGAACTCAGAGACGCCCTTGAGCTGACTCAGATCTTCGACCGCTCGATTGCCGAAATGATTTCTCAATAAGAGGCATCATCAGCAGATAGATATCCAGCTACACCACAGACTACTTAGCAGCTGATACAACGCCAGCTTTCGATTCACGAAGATCGCAGATACTACAAACGACTGTATTGGAACACAATACTAGCGCGTGCCCTGATCCTTACCCATGCTTACTTCACCACTGCCCACATGTGCAGCCGGTATCTTCCAGAAAACCCTCAGCTGAGGAGCCCTACGCCCAGGACTCGCTCAGGCGACACCAAACTCGCCGAAGAGAGAAAACTCAGTTGGTCCCATGACTCTGGGACCGTGGAATTTTGAAAGAGCTACAAGGCCTTGAATCATTTTATGGATAGCGAACTATACAAGATCCTCGTCCACCAATCTCTAATAGATCTTGACTTGCTAACCAAGACGGCGGCAACTCAAGGGTAGCATATATATACATATTGCCTTCTCAAGGCTTCAAAGAAGAAACTGTGAGAATTAGAGGATGGAGGAGAGGGAGGGGAGGAAAGGAAGGAAAGGAAACTCAATTCAAGGGGTCTGTCTTTGGCCCAAAGCAGGAGAGCCCGACTACTGTTCGACTCGTCAGTAAGAAATCTCGGGTCTCAAGATCACGAACTAACATGAGCTAGGCCACCTCACACCATACTTCAGACAATCATCGACCAATTTTGAGCTTCTCAGGCCAATTCTCTCTCGCTACGAAGTAGGTTCCTCTGTATTCTCGGCTGAGTCGTTCTGTCTTGATGACAAACTCTTTTCCATCGTCGAAAGTCACTAGTCGCCGGCTTCATACAAGTTGATCAGTGCTCTTTAGCCATCAATCTCACAAAACGACATCTGAGAACAACAGAAAGACCGAACCGAATCTCAAACCTACTCCACAGCTTCTACCAGAAGCTCTGCGATTCAATGCGACTCTCGTATCAACCATCCGCTCCAGCCTTTCGCACCATTCATCCTCACATATCACAACATAAATTTCTGCCAGACAAATTGAACACTCCATCAACAACTGTTTCTCGATGATTCTCACTTTGCCACGACGAATTCGCTCTTCAGTTTCTATTCCCGACTAGGCCCAGCCCAAGTACACCAAGGGGTTGCACCATCACTTTCAATGGTATTTGTCATTATAAGACTATAGCCCAAACGCCGCGGTTTACTGCAGCCCAAGTCCAAAACTCAACATGACTTCGCTTGTCTTTCACCATGTTCTGACATCTTCATCAAACTTCCCAACATTCGGACAGAGGCATATCTATTTCGTACTGCGACTAGCCGTGGAATTTCCTACGCTGAAGTCGACGTCGTAAACCAGCATCACAACAAGCGTCAAACCAACACTCCACACAAAGTACTATGCGGTCACAGTCAACCTACTCGCAAAAGCAGTGGCGCACTTCTGAGGACACAAACAGGCACGAATCACACCAATCCAAAGACAATCTATCACGTCACTACATCTGACATGTCAGTGATTTCTGTAAGTACTGTAATTACATGCAGTAAAAGTAGAGTCTCCAAACACTAACAAAGAGTTGACAGCAGGCGATGCATTACCATCAGCAATCATCCTCTAGGTTGCGGCCCTCATGGCGCTTCTTGGTTTCGACAAAAGTTTTGTTTACCGGCTACACAATTTCAGGGAGCTTCTTCGTCTTCAACAGAGACCATGAGGAAGGAGAGGTAACTGAGTAATCGTTTCCACGCTTGAAAAGATCGAGAATGTCGTCGTCAAGTGCCGTTGCCGAAAGCAACATCAGAGTTGGTCAAAGGTTCGCATTCCTGGACTCCCAAGACTCTTTCAGTTACTAATTTGAAGTGCAGTGGCTGTTACTAACAGCGAGGACAATCCAAAATCCCACAGCAACGTTTCTCTTCTCAGAGAAATATGCTCTCGTTTTTACCAGCTCGATAAACAAAATGGTCTGTTTATTGTCAGATATGACCAGGGACCTTTTTTCTCAGGGCGCAATGGTTGGAGAAAGTAAAAGAAGCACGAATATTTGCGTGAGGCGGCGAGACATATATAGAATCGAGAAACTTGAACGAAAGCTTTTCCACAGTACGAGTCAGATACAGCAGTGTTTCTTATAGTGATGTGTGAGGTTCCGTTGGTACTTTTTGGAAGAGCACTGTCGCGTAATGCTAGTCAATCCGCTCTAGGATATCTGCTTCGAGCTTCATATGGCTATCATGATGTACTTCAATATTCGGTTTTTGTTGGCATGTTGATGCTGCCTGTTCCAGTCTTCGTTATTTGAGCGGGAGGTCTTTTTGCCCATTTATGCAATTCAGTCTATGTTATTGGCTCCTCTTTCATTGAGTCCGGCTTCCTCGAGATAGTTTCGTTCTTAGTGTTGTGTTTGTCCTTCATATCTCCACATTGCTAATTGGCAGAGATATCGCGAGTTTGGCAGACTTGTGGACAACATATGTTGCTTTCCCTATCAACCTTGGTAGGTACTAGCTAATCTATCTAGTAGCCATGGCAGACTTGGTGGATAGAACTGATGTTAAGATTTCGTATTGGTGATCTCTAACATACAGGTGATTCGACGAATTAAATATAGATGAGATTAGATTGCATGTTAGTGTAACAGATGTATTGGATTTGTAATATGGACAATACTGGCCAGAATGAGGGAATCTGGTTACCAATTACTGTGTTAGAATGCGATATATCCTCAAAGAATGGATATGCATTCAAAACCCAAGGGTCATCGATCGACTATACTGGCGTCAAAGGTCACGTGCCTGCCGTAAGACTGGGTCCAGCCAAAGTTGCGATAAAGTAAAATCGGAAGGTACCCACTGCATCGCGCCTGCCGTTTTGCCCTACCTCCTGCCACGTGACTTATTCACAATCGCTTTCCGAGTAACTTCCGCACAAAAAAAAACCCACTCACTCCTGCCTGAACAAACACTCCCAAGCGGTCCAAAGGTAAATATCCCCCTCCCTTACCTCTTCGCCCACGATCGTCTTTACTAACCTGCAGCTCACCAGAACTCACATTCACGATGGGTAGAGTCATTCGCAACCAGCGTAAGGGTCGTGGATCCATCTTCAGTCAGTACCGAACGAGCCTTCCCGCGATATCGAAAACCTCAAAGTACTGACGCTTAGGATAGCGGCCAACACGCGCCTGAACAAGGCTCCTGCCAAGTTCAGAAACCTCGATTACGCCGAGCGCCACGGCTACCTTCGAGGTGTCGTCCGCGAGATCGTCCACGATGCTGGCAAGTTCCCCGATTAGGTTCCCGAGAAGCAAGATTCGACGGAAATTTATAAATTGTGTGCAATTGGAGGAACGACAACTAACGGTGATTGTCGTACAGGTCGTGGTGCTCCCCTCGCCAAGGTCGTCTTCCGCCACCCCTACCGATTCAAGCAGGTTACCGAGACCTTCATCGCCAACGAAGGCATGTACACCGGCCAGTTCATCTACGCCGGAAAGAAGGCTGCTCTGACCGTCGGCAACGTCCTCCCCCTCGGTGAGATGCCTGAGGGTACCGTCGTCTCCAACGTCGAGGAGAAGATCGGTGACCGTGGTACTCTCGGCCGAACCTCCGGCAACTACATCACCATTGTCGGCCACAACCCTGATGAGGGCAAGACCCGCATCAAGCTCCCCTCCGGCGCTAAGAAGGTCGTCAGCTCTGGATCCCGAGGAATGATCGGTATCGTCGCTGGTGGTGGCCGAACTGACAAGCCCCTCCTCAGTATGTTTCTCTTCGGCAGATGAATAGTGAGAAAATTGATTACTGACCCTCATTGCAGAGGCTTCTCGTGCCAAGCACAAGTTCGCCGTCAAGCGTAACAGCTGGCCCAAGACTCGTGGTGTTGCCATGAACCCCGTCGACCATCCTCACGGTGGTGTACGTACTCCCCGAATCTACATGATGGAAAACAGAAGAGCTGACATTCGACACAGGGTAACCATCAACATATTGGTAAGGCTTCTACCATCTCCCGATACGCCGCCCAGGGTCAAAAGGCCGGTCTTATTGCCGCCCGCAGAACAGGTCTTCTCCGTGGTACCCAGAAGACAAAGGAGTAAAGTGGTGGCTGGGTTCATGGTCTCATTGGGATGGTGTTTACTGGCTTGCTTGCATCTATTGAAGATACTGCCGAGAGCAGATGGCTGGTAGCTTCGAGGGCAAGTACTATGGCATTTGGCGCAAAAAAAAATTCTGAAGGCCGTTTCTGTGAAAGCTGTGAGCGAAGAAGTGAGATACCTCGAATGCCAAAAAAAGGCTTCCATATGAGAAGCATGCTTGGTTAAATAATGTCCTTGTTAAAGCGATTGTGCTGTCCACATGCGGTCTTGCCAGATTATGATCTATGCTTGTCGAAAATTGTTTTTGATGTCCTAACCAATCCGAGCTAATTTACTATGATGTTGAACCAAGTCTGTTCTATGGGAAGTTGCTGTTGATTAACGCCCAGAACATATGGCAGCAGTTGATGGTGAGGTCACCAGATCACGCAGTCACCTATGCAATAGTTTAGCAGACAGCCCGCTGATCGTACGATGGCAAATGGAATTTATATTATGAGTTTTAGCCTTCTACCAATAAATCGCAACTTTGACTAAACACTCCTCATCAGATACATCGTTTGTTTATTGCCGTAAAACTTATTGCCTACAAACTACTGATTATATCATCCAAGGCAATAATAATGTTGACAAAACCATCGCCTTCCCTCAGACTTTCTTCCCTCCTTCCAACCTATCGCACGTGGACTCGCAGTTTGGTCAGCGTCACTCCCGCTCGGCTGCCGAAGAAACAAGCCCCACGTCTGAACCCCACCAGAGCGGTTGACCCCTCCATTCGTCTCAAACTCTTCCCCTCCAAAGCAACACCCTTATTCTTATCTACCTCACAATATTGTGTATATCAGACTCGACAGTTAAACACAATGTCTTCCGTTAAAGAATTCTCTCTCTTCTGTCTGGAGAACCCTCTCCTCGGTAAGCTTACCATGCTCATGCTCAGTCTTTGGAAACTCGACAACTCTCAATGCCGGATTCATTAAAATTGAATCTATTATTACCCGCTTACACCAATACCAATCTATTCATATCGATCAATTGCTGACAGGTTGCCTTTTGTTCCCTCATAGACATCCAGGCTCAGGGTGACCAGGCTCTTCTGGACAAGTACGGCCTCAAGCCCAACGATGCTATCCTTGCTGAGGAGAAGCACATCCCTCTCTACGAGGATCTCCTCAACAACTACGATGCCAAGCTCATTGCTGGCGGTGCTGCCCAGAACAGTGCTCGAGGCGCCCAGTACATCCTTCCTCCCAACAGCGTCGTCTACGTCGGTGGTGCCGGTGACGACAAATACTCTGCCATTCTTCACGATGCTGTCAAGGCTGCTGGCCTTCGAGTCGAGTACCGTGTTGACCCCAAGGAGAAGACTGGCCGTTGCGGTGCCATCATCACTGGTCACAACCGAAGTTTGTGCACTGATCTCGGTGCTGCCAACCACTACGATCTTGACCATCTGAAGAAGCCCGAGATTTGGAAGCTGGTCGAGAACGCCGAGGTCTACTACGTCGGTGGTTTCCATTTCACTGGTAAGAGCTTGAGATAGCATATATCATTTATGATATCGAACCGTGCTAACATGTATAAGTCTGCCCTCCTGCCATTATGGAGCTCGCCAAGCAGGCTGCTGAGAACAATAAGCCATTCGTCCTCTCTCTTTCTGCTCCCTTCATTCCCCAATTCTTCAAGGAAGTCGTTGATGCCAGTGCCCCCTACTGGGATTACATCATTGGTAACGAGACTGAGGCTGCCGCCTACGCCGAGTCCCATGACCTCCCCAGCAAGGAGCCCAAGGATGTTGTCAAGCACCTTGCCAACCTTCCCAAGGAGAACAACAAGAGAAAGCGAATTGCTATCATCACTCAGGGCACTGACCCTACCCTGGTTGCTATCCAGGGTGAGGATGAGGTCAAGGAGTTCCCCGTCCACGCCATCGAGAAGGAGAAGATCAACGACACCAACGGTGCCGGCGATGCTTTTGCTGGTGGTCTCCTAGCAGGTATCCTCCAGGGCAAGTCTCTGGAGACCAGCATTGACATGGGACAATGGCTCGCTCGTCTGAGCATCCAAGAGCTTGGACCTTCGTAAGTGCACCCACAGCACTATCACCTTTTCCATTGTTTTCTCAAAACTTTTTTTATTTCTCTGCCTATCATTCCTATCAACAGCATAGCTCATAGATAGAGGCACCAGCCTCATCAAGCAACTACTGATAACTCTTGGCTAACTCATCTCCAGATACCCCTTCCCTAAGCAAACCTACCAGGCTGCTTAAATTTGTTAACGACTCATCTTGTACATCCCCTTTTGAGGGATTGAATGTGGTTCGGCGTTGCTATGGAAAAGGGAAACGGTTTCAACAACGGCGTTTGCATCCAAAGGGAGAGTATTACCCTAACTGAGGGCTCCCGAGCGCATTAAGCGGCATGGTATCCTCCACGATATCGAGTATTTGGCAAGCATATTATCTGAGTGAACATAAAAATGAATGACTTCTTGCTTGAGAACCCAAGATCTTGCACCGACGAACGGCGTCTAAGCCAGCAAACTTGTTGCATCCTGATGACATTCAACCGACTTACTGCGGTAAGCTGAACCAGCTATAGGGGCCCACGTCCAAATCCAGTGTAAGGACTCGCACATTCAAAAACAACATGACATATAGTATGACGAGTTGATCGATCATGCCGACAATATCTTTAACAGCCGCAGCAAACTCCAGAAAGACAGGTTACATGCAGAACATGACCTATTGCTATACAGCGCATTGTCGATTTAAAGGCCAATCCCAGAGTCCTGAACGGCGTCAAGGAATGAAGTGTTCCTACGCAATGGTCATCGACATACTGTAAAATTGATCCTCCCTTTAGAAAGGACAGGAAGACGATTTCGTTCTTGAAGCACTTTCAACCTCTACTTGTTTCCGTAGAATGCAGCCTGCAAGATGGCAGCATCATAGCTGGATGTCGTCTCATCCATTTGGAAACGTCGGCCTGACGAGGTCGGTACCGACTCCTGAGTGCGGTTGCGATCATAGCGATTCATGTCCATATAGCCTCCATTGGGTATGCCAAAAGAGGCCCCGTTGGAAGGAGTACCCTGATATAGGCTGCTTGGATGAGAAAATCCAGACATAGGAGATGATGAAGTGTAACCATTGGAGACCTGGCGATGGACATAAGACTGAGGGTTCGTATCCTTGGGAAGACGGTTTGGGTTCTGACCCCATTGGCCCAACGAAGAGGTTCGAGGGGCACTGGAGCTGCCGAAGGTCTGCAGCAAATTGTTACGATGGGCCTCTTCAGCTGCAGAAGAAATACGTGGGCTCGCCATCATACCGCCAGTGGTCCTAGGGATCGGCATAGGGGGGAGCTGAGGAGTAGAGTTGGTATAAGGGTCCTCGAATGTGCTGACGTTCCGCGACATCTCCCGCGAAGCAACGTTAGGGCTAACAGGAGCATCGAAAGCACCCTTGTATGCTGAAGCGGAAGCGTCACTACCTCTGTGAGGCGTGGGGGTATAAACCCACGCCCAGGGCAAAGGGGCAAACTTGCCCAAGGGCAAAGAGCCAGTAGGTGTTGGCTCAGCATGAAGCATTTCAAATACTTCGTTCGCCGTGGTACTATTCATTCCGTAGGAGGACTCACCAGGAGACTGATGATTCGCTTGAAGCGTCTCGGGGGTAGGTGGCCTCAGGAAAGGTGTGAGCATGTTGATAACAGTGTTGTCAGCATCATCAGGGGAAGCCTCCTCTCTGGGAAGATGAGTTTCGGGGGATGCCACGAAGGACTTTCTCTCAGTTCCATTGACTGTGGAGCGATTGTCCACATGCCGACCTTCAGAAACCTTTCGCTGATGGTTTGTAACTTTGGTCTTGCTCTTTGTCTCTCGTACGGGAGAATTCACAATAGACATGGGTTGGTGAGCCGGCTCGTTCTGTACAGACAACGGCTTGTATTCGAACACGAGGCCTTGCTCAGAAACTTGGTAGCTAAGCGGGCACGATTCGTCTTCAGCCAGAAAATAGCCGCATCGGAGAATGTCCAAAATTCTTGCCAGTGTCTCCTGGAAGGGGCGAAGTCGGTGTTCTGGAGATGGCAGTCTTGGTTTCAAACTCCCATTCTCTGAACAGTAGTACCGGCATGCCTCTGGTACTTTATCCTCGGCGAGAGGAAGCAGTCCCTGAGTCTCGACATCTTCGGCAAGAAGATAGGGGCATGATGCTAGTGCTTCCTGAGTGTACTTATCGTTGCACAGCAATGAAAAGACCTTGGAAATGGCCTTCATCATGTCCGGCAGTACAACGCCAAGAGCTTGACCGGCAGCAAAGATCTCCTGGCGACGAGCAGCAAGCCACATACCATAGATGCGCAGCAGAGGCAGAAGCGACTCAATAACAGGAGAGGATTTGGCAGTAGCGGGGTCCTCGGAAGTATGGCTTTCGCGCCCAACGATATCAGTGAGCTCGGAACCAAGGGCTGAGCAAAATGCAAGGACAAACTGCGCATTGATGCGCAGGGTGTGGTGGCAGAACCGGGACAATGCTGGCGATTGAGCTTCTGTTTTGCGTTAGAGAACTGTATCAAGATAAGATAGTGCAAAAACACTCACCGGTATACTTCTGAGAGGCGACATGATAGCTCGACATGTTGATGAGGGTCATCTTGAACAGAACTTCGGAATAGTCGGGGTTCTTGGAGGCCATATCAAGCCGATGCAAAACTTCTCTCTCGAGCTCGGAACTCCCTGCCATGGTCTCGTCCCTATAGTAGGAAGCGTGAAGCTTTGTGAACCACGTAACAAATGCATCGCTCGGTACACGATTTTGCTTCTTAGGCGGATTCTTGTCCGGCTGAAACAGTGTCTTGAATTTGGACTCGAGACTCTGTTTTGCATTAGGGTGAGGATCAGCAGTTGCGATACTCCGGTAAAAGTAGTAAACAGTATCTAAATCTTTGCCTTCTTCGAGGCTAATGATACCCATCTGATGAAAAGGGAAACCGGAATACGGTTTCAGATCATGTGCGAGACTGTAGTAGGCCAAGGCGATTTTATAGCCTGACTTTTTCAGACCCGATTGAACCTGGTAACGTGCTAGATCGCCAAGGCATATAAGAGTGAAATGGCAAGAGTTGACGACCAGCGGGTAAATCTGATTCGGGACGGGGCTGATGGCATCACTGGTAGAGGATCCGTCGACCTCAATTCCTTTGGCAATTCGCTTCAGTTCTGGGATATCGTATCTAGCAGAAAGCCGCTGCACATATCCCTTGTAAAACTCTTGAGCAACATGTAGGAAGCCCAGGTACTTATCACCAAACTTGCGTTTCTCCACATTGCGCTTGTCGTTCTTCTGCTTTGGGGCGGTTTGTTTGTCCCCCTTGGACTTGTCGCCGTTGCGCTTTTCGTTGGCCGTCTTATCGGTCTTTTGCTTATCCGAATTCTGCGCGAGATGTCGGAGGCGGCCCAGGGTTCGTCGGTATTCGTTGTGGATACTGGTATGTACCGTCCACATGGTGTGGTCGGTACGCTCGGCGACGGCATACTCGAAGTCGAGGTATATAGTTTGCACACAGGCAAGGCGGAATCTATTCGAGGTGAGTCATCAGCTCCAGGAACGCACCAAATCGGATACGGTGATGCTCACTTGTCCAGATACGAGTCAATCGTCTCGAATTGAGAAATATCAACGCCCGAGTTGCTATCTTTCGGGAGCTTATCCAAGTGCTTTGTCAAAATCTTTCGCAGCTTGACTGCCGTGCTAGAGAATGTCAGCTTCTTGTTGCTGTTTTCTTGCGTGCTTGTAGTGGTGCGCAGTGTTTGCGCAAGCCCTGATCATCAAACGCATTTGGCGGGGTACATTTGCACGAGGCAACGAATAACTCCTCCAGGACTTTGCAATGCCACAATAGTTCAACTTACCGCCATGTTTGTCTGGCCCTACCAGAGAGGTCTGCATGTTCGGGAGGTGCGGTCTGGCCGTTGGCGGTCGTGGTTTCTGACTCCATAGTCGCAAAATTGGAGGGTTCGGGGCCAGCCGTAAACGTGGGCGTAGACGTGGGCGTGCACGCAGAGATACGAAAAGACGAAAGGTGTCGCGGCACAATTCTATAGCGTCGATGTCGAAATTAATGCTTTTCGTTCATGCTTTCTTTACGGCGGTATCATGGAGAGAGCGTCGGTCCATAACTCATTCGCAGATCGGGCTGTTGGGTTGATGATTGGCACCAGACTCGGCTCGCGAAAATGGAATCGTTGGCCGAGAAGAAGAACATTGGCGAAGAGAGGGGGGAGGGGAGGGAGGAGCAGAGAACAGAGGAGGAGTAAGTAGATATAAGTAAGGCAAAGAAAGTCAAACACGCAAAATAAAATTTCGACAAGTATAGTTCAGGTCTGTCCTTTTGGTTGCGCCGCAGACCGAGCGTATAAAAGTAACCTCAGCGAGTGATTGAAATGGTGAGCGGGAAAAAAAGTATCGCTCCAGCTGTGACAGGTCCAGGCGGTGGTTCTTACCCTCAGCGCATTAAGTTTATTGGTGACTCAGCGTCGCTGCCTGCCAGATTAAATAAATTACCTATGCGATTATTCTTTCTCTGGATTTATACTTAACATCAACAATATCGAAATTCTTCGCTAACTTCAAAGCAAATTAGATTTTTTTTTGAAGAAGTTCTTACTATTCAGTTATTCAAGATGTTTCGGCAGGCGCTTAGACAGATTCAGCGATCATTTCAGCGCAATACAACTACCCAGCGAACCCCTAGAGCTCCTCAGAACCCGCCTAGCCAATTACCTACGAGGTTCTTTACACAATCTTTTCCAGACGCCCC
Source organism: Fusarium longipes (assembly GCA_013618495.1). Classification (NCBI taxonomy): domain Eukaryota; kingdom Fungi; phylum Ascomycota; class Sordariomycetes; order Hypocreales; family Nectriaceae; genus Fusarium; species Fusarium longipes. Next base: position 51,896 of record JABFEY010000041.1, on the reverse strand, counting down.
ATCCCATGAAGAGCGGAGTCTTCTAACATACCATCGAGATCAAGCAGAAAACAGAAGGGAAGAAAGATTTCGTAAGCTAATTTATTGCTTAAAACGTGTTCATATCTAATTCTCTTACTCTTTACAGGACAAAGACACCCAATCTTAGCGCGTCTGCGACTATGGTAGTACCCATTCTCAAATACTTTTGCGCTTATAACTAGTACATTGGTAAGTTTTTTAAAATATTTCTAATTAATTTACACTAATTCTTTTCTCTAGGCTTTCTGTAGCATTGATTTCAGTGTACTCATGGGGTATTTCAGTGTACTCATGGAGCGTTTGCCATGGATCAGTCATATTATGAAGTTCATCACCGATCTAGCCAGTACCTGAAGCATATATCAACAGAGCGGAAGTCGGTTTGGGGTCTCAGTGCCCCGTGGGTTTACTTCGGGTCGATTCGAGCGTTGAAAATCACTGGACCCTGAAATATCGTGTGCTTGAACGCATCATTATCGGCCACTAGCGAAGAATTTCCGCAGACTACTTTTTCTCGATGACTTTATAAATCCGTCATGCAGCTCAGCTACAGGGATTTACTGTGGTGCATTGGAGATTCTATTGATCAGGCAACAATTGTTGTTTGAGTTACCTCGTAGCCATGAGAGTTAGTCAAACTATTCAGTCGGGAGCTTTTTCGTGATTCGTTTGGAAAACGTAAAATTAAACGTGGAATGAGGTCAAGTGCTACGCTGCTAGGTTCATTCTCTTCAAATTTAGACATTACCTATTCAACCAGGTACTCAAACGATGTATGGCCCGTGCATGGGCGACCAGCTTTAGGCCTGTACAACTCATCTTGCCCATCGGATTTCCATGTGCCCCTCACCCGGCCCGTCAATGACTCTAGCGCCATGAGGTAACCCCCACCATTGTATTGTATTGGGTGAGCTTTCAACTTTAGATAATGTAGGAGTTCTCGAAGATCCATATCGACATCACAGCTTTTTTTGGCAGCTTCCCCCTAATACTTTCCTTTCCTTAACCCATGGTCGCCTTACGTACGCCTTTCCCTACCACGGCATAAAGCTATCGCTTCCTCTCTGTAACTCAACGACGACACCAACCAGTCGCTACCCTGCACTCACCGCTTCGCATCTATCGTGTCAAGCACCTGCTCAAGTAATTCTACCATTCCAATCAAGCTCACAGAAGAGAATGAAGCGCTCACGAGAGCTCGAAGAAGAGCTAGATTCGAATCCTGAATACACACAAACGGAACCGTCCCTAAGGCTAGTATATAAGGTCGCTCAACTCGACTCCGCTATCGACGACGAAGAGGATACAGTAGCCATGAGATGCAACTTGCCTCCCCATAGGGAGCCCCTGTCCTTCAGATCCTACGATGAATACGAGGTGCACTACAATAAGTCTCACACTAACCGGTGCCTGGAATGCCGCAAGAACTTCCCTAGCGAGCATCTCCTCAACGTCCATATTGAGGAATACCATGACCCGCTAGTAACTGTCAAGAGGGAACAGGGCGAGCACACCGTAAGTCGCATACCCAGAAACCATTGTTTCAAGATAAAAGACTAGCTGACTTGTATGTCATAGTACTCATGTTTTGTTGAAGGATGTGAACGCAAGTGCATGACACATCAGAAGCGGCGGATGCACCTCATTGACAAGCACATGTATCCCAAGAACTTCTTCTTCGCCGTCACCAAGGATGGTATCGATGGTAGACGGTCTCTGTTGAATGACGGAAGCCACCATCGCCGCCGGTCATCAACCAATTCCCAAGCTATCAAGAGCTCTCGACGACGGGCTAGTCTAAAGGAGGGAGAGAGCACCTCTCCACAGCAAGCGCCCAAATCACCACAGTCGCCAAAGTCACCGGAATCACCAACGCTGAAGAAAAAGGAAATGAAGGAGGGGGGGAAGAAGTCTGCAGATACTGAGATGGCGGACCTCACAGGCGCAATGTCGTCTTTGTCGTTTGTTCCACCAAGCGTCCGCTTTGGACGAGGAAGAGCTGGCTTTTCCAAGAGTTAGAACGAAGACGGCGCTCCAAGCTGGACAGGAGTATCAGCACGATGTTAAGAATATATGATGTGGTCAATGAAAGGAATTTCTACCTCATTGGGCCGATATGCATCGCCTGTTTCCCCAAGTTGTAAATACTGCGTGTTGATAATTTATTAATGCGCCAAACGCCTTCTCTTCCATCGCACTTCCGAGATGTATTTCCCTCTATCGATCATGAGTCGACCATATGGGTTCTAGTCGCTCGACGCGCAGCCTCTGCATCCGCAGCTAACGCACTCGATCTCTTCGTCGCCCTTCATTTCCGCTCTCGGTACGCGGCAGATGCATGTGCTATTGAAATTCGTCTCCTTTGTCTGGATACAGCGCAAGCAGCATAGCTAAGAAATGTCAGCATTTGAGCGCAAGACGAGCCGTGATTGAGGGTACAAACCTTTTCGTAGCCTTGCTTCTTCCACTTCGCGATCAGCATGGCATCCGCATACCCGTTCTTTAGCAGCCAGTCATATAGTTTCTTGCTAATCGCCTCCTTCTCGTAGTAGAGCTCGTAAACGTATCGACTGCGCTGATGCGAAATCTGAAAGATTTCCCATTGCGCCTGATGTCTTGGGCCTGATGGTGGCGGCTTGTTTTGGGCGTCCTTCATCTTATTGGAGAAGATGAGCAAATCGTTCTCGATATCCTCAAAGCCATCAGGCGGCGGCTTGCGCTTTGACGAGTGTCGGATCGCGGGCATTTTTCTGTCTTGTTTATTTTGTTTGGTGTTGTTGTGGTGTAGATTTCACAATTGTAGTCGGTATTGTAATGGTTAGATGGCTAGGGGAGGAAATAAAACATAGAAACTAAGCTTAACGTGTAGAAAATAAAAGGCCCAAAAGCTGGTCCACAGTATGATAGAATGACTAGTTTATTTTGTCTCTTAAGTAAGTAGGTCAAGTTTTCTGTAACCCTGAGGGATAGTGACAGAACAAACCTGGCACTGTTGTATTACAGGTATGACGCATTAATCATATTCATTTTGCGTGTATTTATGCGATTTCAATTTGTTTTCTCTTGATTTGTCAAGACATTCTCTGGCGAAGTATCAAGTTGTTGCTCGTTAGGTAGGACATATAGGATCGTGGCGGTGCATCGAAGTGTGGCTATTGTACACGTGACCGTAGTGGTGCTTTCGTGCATCTCGGCTTCGGGAATCTGGTAAACGTCAGAGCAGAGTGGTTTCCGACGTTTAAGAGCATTGATTGCCCACCATGGCCGTTACGCCGACCCAATTTGCTAAGAAGACGGCGCAGTGTGAGTTGATATTCTCCAGTCTACCATCCCGACCTTACTGATGCTCTGAATAGCGGCCAATTGGTCCGACGCCAAGCGTCGAGTGCTATCCTCCTACCGAGAATGGATTCGAGCTGTACGTTTCACGAACTCCTAGACAGCCTCGATTCGGCTGCATTCGCAATTTTCTCCTTCATCCTTCATCAGAGAATTCGGCACGATGGAGCTGCGCGAGCCAACAGCTGCTAATTCGCGAACCAGGCCCCCGAAGTCCAAACTATGTACAACATGCCCATGCCCGTCTCCGCCATCCGAACTCGTATGCGACAGGAATTCGAGCGACAGCGATTTGTGAACAAGCTTTCCGTTGTTGATGTTCTTCTGTTCAAGTCCCATGCCGAATACCAGGTACGATCACACCTCACAGCTGGAATGAGCTGATACTACGAGATGGGTGTATTTTTGCTGACCCCGCGACTATAGGAAACCATGAACTTCTGGAAGCAGACCAACCACGTGATGGCCTACTTCAAGGAGGAAAACTTCCGCGGCGACAAGCGACTACCAAGCAGCTTCATGACTGGTTTCCTTGAGGTGAGAGCGGAATCACCAGAGCCTTTAATTTGGATTACGGCTAACAGAGTACGTAGGGTCGCAACTAGATTTGAGCAGCAAGGGGCTTGTGTAAATATCTCATTGAAAGGATTTCCTAAAAAACGCCTCTATTTCATTATGCTTCCTGTGAATGTAACCATTTTTCAAGTCCCTGTGCAGCGGGTTCAGATTCATCGGTCAATGCCCTGCTCGGCGTTGTAGGCCTCTCTCTTGGTCCAAAACTCATCAGCAACCACGTCGCATACTTCCTGGATGTCGATCAAGCCCTTCTTGAGCGCATCGACTGCAGTGCCACCTGGAAAGAGTTAGCAAGTCCAGTGTCACATGTATCGTATATACATACTGTAGGTTTGGATTCTCATGTTCATCTTGGGCTCTGATGGGTGAGGAATAGAGTAAGCACAGAACTCAACATCGGGGCTGTGGTGTTGTTAGTGAGATCCTTGCAGGGTATTTTGGAATGCTTACTTCTTCATGATAATATATCTCAGAGCGTTTCCAAGGGTGTGACCTTCATCGATGAACTCGAATGAAGCAGCAGTGTCCGTTGAGCCCGGAAGCTATAGCATGTCAGTAACATATAAGTAACAAGTCTATACTGAGGTAAGGCTCACAATTCTGACTCGTTGAGGCTCGACCTCCTCTTCCTCTTCTTCATCCTCAACATCCTCATCGTTTGTCTCAGGCTGCGCAGAGGCTGGGGCATCTTCCATGTTGGTATCCTCAGCCTGAGGCTGCTCGTCCTTGGTTCGCGCAGGCATTTTTGAGTGTGTGTTGAGAATTGTTTAAGAGAGCGATGTAGATCTAAGTTCCTGTGTTTTCTTTGGCGTGATGAGTGGAATATCCAATTCTGGTGTGACCAAGCAAGATATCTTTGACTGCTAAATTGTTTTTACGGAAATTTTTGGGTGAGGCTGCTGTGGCGCATAAAGTAAAAAGTGGGGGCATCGATTTTTCGAGTAAAGTTCGACTTCCTGATTGGTCCCTGTAAACCACTTATAAGAGTATCTTTGTTGGTTTTGGAAGCTTGAGTCAATGAAAACTTGTGGTTTCTTAGTAGAATTCCAAACAGAGTATCAAAAATTATGTTCCTTTAAATTGTCAACAAAAGCACATGCTTAACTCTAGCATAGCACAGAGTATCAAATCTTGCACCGAAAATATAGACACATGCCAGGTCACATCTAGTCTTAACCGAAACCTTTCCTACCTATTTACGATGGGCTATTTCCACGTTCAAAAAAATCTCAACTCATTGAGAATCCTTGGTTTTCAGGCTTCGTCTGCGCGAATAGTAAAAGACAATGTGACATTTCGATTTGCCTCAAATGCTACCTTGATGCGAGGGTATGTGTTATGCCCCGCGAGACATACCATGGAGTTGGTAAATTGGCTTTGCTTAATGATCATCAGCCTCTTCTGTCATGTAACCTTGCGGGGATTTAAGTGACCTTTCCAACCGAATGATATCATCATCGATGGGGCCAGTTGTGATCAAGCGCAATGTTATGCCTTCTCTGCTGCTTTCATATTACATGTCTCGCATACATGAAAAGTAGGTAGTTGATATACATACACCGAGTTGGCTACCCTACGCCGCTCGTGCAATGCAAACTGCTGAGCTTCTCAGCACGAAGGTGCGATGTTCATGGTAACACATGATGCCCATCAGAAATGTTTTGTCGGCTTGTAGAGTTGCATTCCAGGTTTGTTAACAATCTTTCCAAGTAAGAGGTGATTATTCTCTTGAGGGCAGAACTCTGATGGTATCCTCTGCTGAGAGTCCTTTGACATGCACGATTTCTACAGGCAAGTAGGTAGCCAAAGTGAATGAGAAGCTAAATTTCGATAAATATTGTTTCCTGAACTGTCCGCATAGGCAAAGCTCCTGGCAACCTCACTCTCGGTCAAAAAGATAGATCGCCCACTGTGTCATAGGTGTAACTCTACCCCTACAACTTCATCCATCAAAACAAATAGTGGTGCAACCGCGCGAAATTACCAGAGGAGACACATACCAAATATAGGTCACTTTAGATTGGACAACAAGACTAAGATCTGGTGTCGTGCACATTCGTACAACTTGATGAGCAGTGAAGACGTGCACCGCTCAAAAGAAACAATGCATGAAGCTGCGCAACTTACAAGGCGCACATATATATGCAAGGGCGTTATTAAACAACAACAACAACAGCGTCCTACCATCTCTAACAAACTTCCAGTCTCAAGTCGATGTCGTCCGTGCTCGCATAGTCGTACCGCATACAGTATGGCTAGTCGAACCTTGCAGTTTCGGCAATTTGTTTCCATAATTCCATGGATCCCCCAGCTATATGACAACGACTCGTAATAATATACCTTAAACACGCCTGTTTTAGACATTGACCGGCTATATCATGGATACTCTCGGACTGGGATTATGACTCTTATGGATACGAAAAAGAAGAACAAAGCGCAAGATTCCTGAATCTCAGCGTCCTCATTTTGAATGTGCCAAATTGACCTGTTGTATCCGTAAAACGACAGTGAACGGTGAATGCGTTGAAGGTCTAAGTGGAGAATACAGACGAGATGACGGCTAAACCCATATTGGTATTGACACGAATTAGCTCTGATCATGTTTGAGAGTAACAGAAATGAACCAATCACTGGCCGTTCCATAGCCATCTCGAAACAAGTGCAAACGACGGCGCTCAGAAGAGGGTGGCTGCAGAACGAATTGGGTATGGTACGCACTTGTGCGGCGTCGGGTTGCAGTAGCTCGAGGTGGTGTGGTGTCAGCACAGGTGGAGGAAACCCTCCACAGAACTGCTAACCTGAGACGCCGTCTCAGGTGAGATGAAGTACAGAATGTACAGCCTACACAATAACGGACAACGCACAAGAGAATTGTAGTGGACAACCTGACCCTGAAGAAACAGAAACGTCGCCGAAGGCGAAGCAGAAGCAAGAGCGACAATGACATGAAGGATCGAGAGGGGAGAGGCTTGATTAAGAAATATCCCTCCCCCCCCCCGTCTAGAAGAAGCCTCGTGGATAGTAACATTTTTGGCCAAAACAACCAGAGAACCACCTGAGGCGGGAGATGTGCGGTTCCTTTCTTCATTTCGTCAGGGTCATGGCGTTCAACTTTTTCCCTTTCTGTTTTTCTTGTTTGTCACGCCCTCTTGATGCCTTGTAATGGGTCGTAGACAACTCTGCCTCGGCATTAATGTATCTGCCCGCGGCTCATGGTGATGGATATAGCGCTATGTGCCAGAGCAAAATTTCTGAATGACTTGCTGTTCACAAGCAGTTGCAGATCAGATGAATGCGGGCCGCTGACGACGATGAAATCGAGCTTCCCACAAGTGGTTGGTCAGGACTGAGAGAGTCCCGATTAGAGACAGGGGATTATCACAGTGATCGTCAGAGGGCTCGTGGACGGAATTTCAGCGCTGTCATGCAAGCAAGACCCTATCTCGACTACCGCGAAGCTACCAAGATGAATCATCGGCTTCTGTGATATAGAAACAGACCCTCGTTGGTTATTGGCATTTTGTGTTATCGAATACCTACCCTTGGATTATTTGACAGCAGCAAGGGTCATTCTCGAACCTCTCAAGTCTCAGCACACAATCCTCAAATTTCTGGTGATGAACATGTCAATCGTTCGGGATTCCTCAAGTTAATTAAAGAGCGACGAACATGAGGGTGAATGCAGATCACCCAACCCAACAATGAATTGCCATAGGGAGTGGATTGAGTGAAGATCATGATGTCCTTGTGCAACGACTTGTCACATACTGGCCGGACAAGTAAGCTGTCATAAACTCAGGGTCAGCCAGATAGCCATGATGGAAACTGCTCACTACATAATTCAACCACGCAGATTGATTTCCTAATAGCTTATCCTTAGAGTACAAACTATTGGAACATGGTGTAAACGAAGTGGGGTGAAGGAACAAGTAGTTTTCATTGTAAACGACGGTGGTGACATATGGACTGTCGATATATCTGCTTTATTTGAAGTCCAACTTGCATTGGATGTCAGTACAGAGTAGGTATCCATCAAAAGATCGTCAGGGCCCTAGGCTGTTTAGGGTTTCCAGTTTGAGTGAGGGGCAAGTTTCAGTGCGTGAGAGTGGGAGGACGAGGTGGTGTGGGGATACGAATGTTGTCTGTAACTGCCTATAGGAAACAACTAGAGACTTAAACAGGTAGGTACCAAGGTAGGAGATAATTAGTTCAGTTGATGTTATTTTATTAGCCACGAGGCAACACAGTCATGGAACATAGAAAACTTGGACAAGACAGTTTTCCTGATGGATATTATGAGGTTATGAGGATCGTTGTTTTACCTCGGAATGGCCTTTCCCAGTGATGGAATATTCAAACCCGGTCTTCAGATGTAAAAGGGCAAGGGCACCCATGCGGACTACCCCCCAAACGAGGAAGGCCCCCGATCTCACCTGCTTACTGTACAGCACATGCATGCCATCTTTTGTTCTTGCCCGCTTCCACGGAGCATGGGGAGCCTCGTGATGGGATGAAATAAGGCCGTATCAGCAACTACCAGGCATTCTCACCTATCGCTTGGCTGGAAACCAGAACCTCTTAAACTTTGCACCAACAACCTGCATCGAATCATCCAATTGAGACTTACCTTTTCTTCCCTGTTAGTAGTCTTCGGTCGCCGATGACAGAGAGCCAGCAAGCCATCATTGGCTGCAGACGATTCGCATGTCTATTTGGATGGACACTACCAGTTGACTAGGCCGTGGATCTTTGACGAAACAAGCTGCATCGTTCTTCAAATGGCCCGGCTTTGGCCTGTCCCGAGACTACCAACCAGCGACCTTGAGACTGTTAGCGTACCAGCGCCACGGGGTACGCTAGCGGCGAGCATCAAGAAGCCTTCCATCGAGACCCTAACTCAAGATGCTGACACTGACCGTTACAGACCGTAGAGGATTTCCGACAGGAATGAAATGGAATAGATTCAAGATTTTAGACAACCCTGCTTGTTGGTTCACACCACTCCCTTGTCCCGGTAGGACCCTGCTTGGGCTTTGTGCCTGGAAACATGGTACGACATATGGTTGTGGTACGGCTCACAGCGAATTCGTCCTCAACGACGATTTGAGACCTGCGTTGGGACTGCAACACATGCTGCTTCTCGGCAGAGGTTTGCTTGTTTTGTGTGTCTGGGATCGACATGGGGATTATATCAAGACCGAGGAGCGGTCAGCCCGAATTCAGACCTTTAACAAGGCAGTCCATTTGGAAAGAATGTTCATATATCCATCAGTAGTTTGACCGATTTTGATAGGATCAACATTTGAAAATAAGGACCATCTGAACAGGCGGCACATACAGTACGCTACTCCATACTTGAGTTACAGGCCTTGCAGGCCAACGACATCGCATGTGTCTAGCAGTGACCGCACGGAAAAATACAGCGCACTGACCGTCCAACAGATCCAACTCGTGCGCATGTCAATAGCTGGGACAGGGATGAAGACTCTATCAACAGCAACTGGGGCCACGTCGAAGGGTTGGTTTGTTGGATAGATTGTACATACATACAGTATCAAATCGACAGAAACGGTGAGAGCAAAACTCATGCCGACAAAGTCGACAACGAGTGGCCGACGACTGGCTTGGGTCGCGTGCAGCCAGCAGCAGGATTCAGGTGAGGACCACCCCAACCCCGGTTCATGCCTCATGTGCCGTTCCTGAGAATATTTGGCCGCCTGTCAATTCAATACGGCTCGCCTGGCTACCAGAGTATTGCCTTGGTCCGGTTTGTTTCCCGGACCGATGAGGGCCAGCAAATATCTGAATAGGGGTTTCAGCACTGCTCCTCATCGAGTCTAACTTGATGGACAGTTGAAGCTCATCCTCTCTCAGCCTCTGGATTGGCTACGGATAGGCTCACACCCCTTTTGATGTTCGAGCATGTAGCCAACCAGGGCTACCCTAGCTGTTTTCTACTCTCTCGATCCCATCCATGTCCCTTGGCTCGTCTCGTCAAGTTGGATCCATTGCTTCAAGTTACGAACCAGGCGCCATGCCTTTGTGTCACTTTTCCCCGTATCCCCCTTCATAAAATACATTGGCACCAAATAAAACATCGCCAGGTACCCAACCAACCCCTCATCGTCAGCTGGTTAATTCTTCCTGTTGTTATTCTTTCTTCCTCTGGTCGTGGGCTCTTGGTTTCCATCAAGATCGCATTCTTCTTGTCCATCCGTCGTCTTTAATACGTACAACCAGAGCTGCGACTGTCTGTGATAGCTCAATCCCGCTACTGCACTGCTACTACCGCCGACACCAACGCCTCTCCGCCTTGTCACATTTACAGTCGGTTGTGGGAATCTCTTCATTCGCTGGCCCATCGCCTGTGGCCCACGGTCGTGCATCTTACACTGTTGGTTAGCCGCTTGAACTGCGCTGTACTGTCGAGTACTTACAGGCCTCCTTGTCCAGCGCACCAGCAGGAAAGAATCATTATCGATTCACAATTTGAATTTCCTTCACTTTACCTATTTGGCATTTACCCGAGGGTATCAATCTAGCGACCCTCCAAAGATCAATCGACGGAACAAGGAATTCTGTCTACCTACCAACTGATTTGGAAGCCAACTAAAACCGAACTGAGTTGAGCGAAACCACGCGAAACGCGGCCCTGCCGAGCTGGAGCCAACAGCCCAAACCTACGCCCCGTACCGAATTTGATACAGTCGATCGTCCGAGCCACCTTGACGCCCCTGGCTCTTTTCAACAAGAGAGACTAATAATTCGTTATCTTTTCTTTTTTCTTTTTCTTTTCTTTTTGACCCCATCATTCTCTTTGAATATCTCTGTTCCCTTTTCATTAAAAGAGGACAAGACGATCAATTCATTTCTTCACCTGTCGCTCTGTCACACCTCGTACAGAGCTGAACCACCCGCTTTGAGCTTGGACCCAAGTCAGAGCGCAACGCAAAAGAAGAACCGCCGTCGTCGAACCATCCACCAACCGACGGACCAACCAGATACTCTATCTTTGGCTTGTCGCCTGAGCTGAGCTATTGTATTCTCTCTTCTAGCCCGGCCCAGCCTCTCCCCGTGGTTCTGGACGCCCTACCTCTTTTTCTTCCCTTTTCTCCCGCGACAGGACTCAATTAAGTCGTGCGCTGCCTTGACTCGACTTGGCTGCGTCCACGTCCACGATCGCTTCCATTCCTGTCTCATTCCTCGGTCCTCGCCGACCGATTCATTTTGCTCCCCAAAGCAGGAACACTACGACTCGCGAGACCCAGAAAAACCCAGCTACTCGGCTCACTCTGGCTCGCCGACTGGCTTTGCCTTTACCTTTTTGGCTTCTCCTTGCAGCTCTTTCATCTCCTTACAATACGAATCACCCGCAGCCAATTCCCACAACCCTGCACTCGCTCTTTTCACTATGAGTGCTGCAATTGCCATGGCTCCCTCTCCTGCTCCCCACGAAAGATTCTCCAATCCTGAACTGCCCGCTCCCTCCACGTCGGCCACTGCCGCCGCTGGAACTTCCCCATCAGCACAACGCTCCTCCCTCAATCTTTCAACATCGCATGCGACAGCTCAGTCTTCCACCAGCAGCAGCCCCAAAGCTGCTGGTCAAGGTAACAAGTCATCACCATCTAGCGCGTAAGTTCCCAATATTATCTCTTCAATCATGTCAATTGATTGGTCCCTTACTAATTTCTCTTGCAGCTCCCGATCGGCTGGCGCACCCCCTAGAATTATCGTAAAGAAGGAGCCTGCATCTCCCAGTATGACCAACACGCGACCTCGACCGCGCAAACTCGATCTGTCTAAGAACACACCCAAATCCAACCAGCCGACCTCGGCACGACCTATGACTGCCCGCGACGGCCTGGCTATTCAAGAAGTCGGTATTGCTTGCCTATCCCCTGGCTTCGTTACCCAAGATCCTGTTATGAAGGAGCAGCTGCAACGCAGTATGTCAGTGAGAGAACAACAGCGACACATTATCGAGGCCAGACTTCACCAGCAATCTGCTAAAGGAGACGGACCCGACAAGGACAACTCTCAATTCGCCGCCAAAACTCCTGGCATGTCTCGAAGAAACAAGGCCCCTCCTGGCCTCTCCATCGTTGCTCCGTCCCATGAACAATTTGCCAACGAGAGAGTTATTCAGTCGGCGCCTCTTGGCCACAGCTTTACCGGGCGACAACACCCTGCTCCTATGACCCGACACATTACCAACCAGCCATCTAATCTGTCAAATACTTCGCATATCCACCATATCCCTGCTAACCAGACGGCTAATCGATTGCCACCCATCAGCGATGTTTTTGGTCAGGGGCTTTCGGCGCATCCTGACAATGCTCCACAGTCTCAGTCTCTTTACCCCAGTGGCCACAACTCTCGTGGACCTTTGACATCTCCTAGTCACCCTCCGGCCCCCCCCCAGGCCCCGACGCCTGGCCGTGGCCGTGAGTATCGATCTGCCGAGGAGGCTCAGCAAGACCTTGCTGGCGGACGAGCAGAGCTCCTTCCCAAGCTCGTTCACTATGGTGGGCATCAGCCACCAACACCCCCTTCTCCAGCTCCTGGCAGCCGACCTGTTGATGCGTCACGAAGCACAAGCAGGCGAAGGACACGAGCCGAGTATGAAGACGGCAGCCCACCGTTGGGTCACGGACCTGCACCTACACGCGCCCGCGGACCCTTTGGCGCTGGCCGAGACAGCCCGGAGACACAGCGAGCCAAGAAGGAAGAGTTCATTCGGTTATGCGAACGAGCCTGGGATCTATTCCACTCATAGGTGGCCGCAAACAATAATTCACAATAATTTTCTCTCAATACCGACCGGGCCATCGTCTTTGGTTTCTCTTAGCCCAATACATAAAGCGTTATTCTTGTTTATTACTTCAACGCTACTATCTAGTGGCTTGTATTCGAATTGGCTCGAAAAGGTTGGATGATATCGCGGTTCACGAATGGGGGTCCACCGGGTGGACATAATGTTTTTGGTCATCATGACGCTATGACATTGTGCGTCGATATTCTTGTTGTTCTGCTTAACTGTCGGAGCAAACCTATTACTCGGTTCGCGATGCGCGACTGTCGGCCGACTTCGCGGTTATCGGTTGGGTTTATATGGTTTCTGGGCTGTCATAACTCAGGGACAGTGATGAACATATCAATATGTGGTTTTTGATCATGGGGTATCGGAAAGGGCCAGTTCGCTGCTTGACTCGACTATACGAGCATGCCTGACAGTGTTGACCATGTCGCCTTTTGCACATTTACGTCGATTTCAACCAGATATTGGTTTGGATTTATTTGGGTTCACGGTGGGCGATTGCCTTCATAGGCTTCGCACGGTGTATGGTTTTTGATTTTGGGCGCAAGTTAATTGGGTTTAACGTATCTTCTAAAAAGGATATTTGGGTCATATGCTCTACAGTTTCTTTTGTGATTTGATTGTTTGCTACATCAAGCACAAGGCCTCGAGCCTGCACAACATATTTCATAGGCGTAATATATATTTATAGTGCAATGTCAATAAGTCTTCTGCTTTGTTGGAAACTGAAAGTGGTGTGTGTTTTAGAATTGTTGCTCATTTTACAGAGGTACTCCCAGATTTCTGTCACGCCCATCCCCATGTCGTATCGTCTTGGCTTACTGAACGTTGGTTAAGGGGCAAAGTCCGAGACGTATCATCATCAATAGGTAAGTTCCTGGGAGTAGACTCGAAGCTCAAGTTTTGTCTCTTAGTGTCATATCACAGTTCCTATCGTTCTGTCAAGTGTCTTGTCTGGAGCTGATTTATCGACATCCATATAGCAATTTCTCACCAACCAAATTCAATCCAAGAACTTATTGACGCCGAATGAAGCTTAGTGATCGCCATAGTGCCGGAGACAGATAGCGTATTGTTGTAACTATAGAGGGGTTTCGATGCTCTAACTCGAGAGGATCGCTCGTCTATGCATCCGGAGACACCGAAGGGCATCACGTTGGCTGGTTAGAAGAACATGCGTAGAACCTTCACGCTGGCATGAACAACGTCTGTCTATTCTGCTTCCTATGTCTTCATGTCTCTGAATGTCAACGGCATCCCGCCTCTCATTTCCTCCTTATTCATTGACCGGTAGGTTCCCAAGTTTAAAACCGTTTGAACTTGGCCTCACCTGCTTGTCCGCCCGACTTCAGACTTTCCGCAATAAAGACCTCATATCCAACCATAACGACCATTTCCCATGATTCATAACCGTTCGTGTTCGTGCTGTCCGACCTTGCCCTGTGCTGCCTCTTATTGAAAATGCGACCTTCTTTGACAAAATTGCTCTTGGATAGGTGACGGACCGAGCCTCCCTATACCACCAACCCAACCAACTCCTGAGCATAACCAAACCTTGCCGTGCTGCCCCTGAGTGCAAGAATCCACTTCTCTCTCAGGGCATGATATGCTTTAAAACAATGAAAGAAAATATTTCTGTTTACAATACGCCCAACACCATTGCTCGGTATCAAATGACAAAGGAAATAACCCAAACGATAGGTCGTGGAATCATCAGTGTCCTGGCTCACAGTGCCGCCATCAACGCCAACCTGTCCTTTCGTCCCACTCGAATTTGGTTATCTTATCTAAATGGCCTCGAGTCAACTACTCATCGAGTTTGCAACATTCAGGCCAAAAGGGCAACCAAAGTCTTTTCCTGTCATCACAGACCCTCCTCACCAGCCTTACATAGCTTGATCTCGCGTACCCATTCTGACTTAAGGACTTGAGCAGCTGTCAAACGGCGAGTAGGATGAGGATCGAGAACCGAATAAATTACGTTGCGGCAGCGTGCCTGGGATCATGTTAGTTTGGATGTATAACTCAACAGTACTTTGCGAACAAACATACCCGATGGAGAGACTCAATAGGGCCGTAGCCCTCCTCGTCTCGGCGACCCTCAAGATAACGAGCATAGAATTCGTCCTCATCCTTCTTGGCCAGTCGCCAAAGGTGGCGACCAGTTCGCATTGCCATGAAGATAACACCACAGGCCCACACATCTACAGCTCTGGCATCAAATTCCTTATCGGTATATTCCTCAGGGGCAATGTATGGGGCAGAACCGCATAGGCCAGATACCATGTGTGCGTCCGTCTCCCAAGCCATTCGGAAACACTCTCCGTTGCCGAAATCTGTAATTTTAAGGGCGCCGCGGGTGGTAAGCAGCAGGTTCTCGGGCTTGAGGTCGCGGTGGGCTACACCCATTTCGTGTAGATACTCAACACCACGCATCATCTGCTTAAAGAAACAGTCGGCTTCTTGAACCTCAAGCTTCCCACTTGAGAGTACAAGGGTGTAGAGATCCCCTCCAGCACAGAACTCCATGACTTCACAATAATCACCCTTGGCGTCCTTAAGTAGGTCAAGCGTATGGATAACGTTGGGATGGCGAAGGGACGATGATATACAGAACTCGGCTGTAAGGCGCTTGCTGTACTTCTTCTCTGTCTCCTCCGGTCTGCGTCGGAACTCCTTGACAGCAAACAGCTTTTCATTACTGCCTCCGATTTTTTTGTGAGAAATGCGAACAATGCCGAACGCACCACGTCCAACTACTTCCTGGCATTTGCCGTATTTTTCGACTAAAGTGGTTGTTGCACTGGGTCCGTTTCTCTTCTCACCCGCTTCATCTTTCTCTTGCTGCAGAGTGTCCACCCAATTCGAGACTAGTGACAGATCGTGTTCTGGTGTTTCTTCGTGTTTCTTGCCAATGAGCGCTCTCCACATATCTGAGAGCTTCTCCTGGCGTCGGCTTGATCTTAAATGGTGTTCATGGCCTCCTTGCAACTCTGGATCCAAAACAAACCGCTGAGAGGGCTCTTTGCCGGTCGACTTGGGTGTAGATTTACCAGGGGTTGTAGCCTTTTCGGTGGGCTTCTGCACAGGCTTGTCGACCCCCTTCTCGGTCGACGGTGTCTTTCCTGCAGGCGTAGAGGTGCCATTCGTCGAGTTAGCCCGCGGGCGATTGGGAAGGTCGATGGTCGAGGGGGCGGGTGTTGGAACTCTCGACGTGTCCTTGGACGAAAACATGCGAGTGAGACGATTTTTGACAGAGGTGGTGGGCTTCAGATGAGTTTCTGAAGGGGGGTTTCCGTTGGCAGCGGTCGCACCATTTTGCGGTGTTAGACCTGGGGATTTCTTGACGCCATCTTGAGATTTGACCGAGGATGGTTTTGAGCTCGCTGCAGAAGGCGGTTTTGAAGAACCAGATGCAGTGGGCATTTTTGTAAATGAATAAACGTCGAGCGTCTGTGTCTCGTATACTAGAGAGAGTAGTCGGGGCGAAGAGTCGAGAAAAGTATCGCGATAGCGGGATATGCGGCGACTCGGTGCGACACCAGACACGGGCGGTAGTACAAGCACAAGGCAGGCGGGCGTGGGTGAGCACGACTCGAGCAAGGGATTGTTGCGCTACGGATCAGTCTAGAAGCAACGGTCTGCGATGGGCGTACGACCGAAGCCAGCGTACAACAGTAAGCCAAGTGCCAGGTGACGGAGAGAAAAGCCGAACGCAGAAGAGCGACTTTTAATAGTGCTTTCTGGAAAGCGCAGCGCCGCTAAGAACAAGATTGACGAGCAAGCGGGCAAAAACAGGACAGTGGGGGATCTCTGAGCTGTCTTTGGGTCCTGGATCTTGGCGAAGAGTGGGGACGAGGCAAAGCGCAAGATGAGCGTCGATACGCAAGGTGAGTATTGGACTGGACCGGACTGGATCGCAGATGGTGATAGTGGCTATGAAGAGCCAGTACTGTTACAGTACCTCGAGAGTGGCGGGTTGTTGGCGTAACTTGATAGCAGGTACCGAAAGATGCCGACAAGACACAGCCTCAAGATAGAGTTGCCTTAACACACGAAAGTGAAAAAAAGAGAAAGACCGGAGAAGAAATAAGGCAGGGAAAAAAAAATAGAAACGAGGTACTCGGAGGAGGGTCCTCAGTTACTATTCTCTGGACTTCTTGGCTGATGCTGGTGATGCCGAGTGCCAAGACAGAGCGGATGCAGGTCACGAACGGATGTCGACTTGCAGGGAGCGCTATTGTCGTTGAATGGAAGCACTAAAGCACTGTACTGTAGGTGACTTGATTTGAATCACAGCGGCGAGGCGAGGCGAGGCGGAACGGAACGAGAGCAGCGAGAAAGAGAAACAGTTTTCGTCTTAGTGGTAGGCGTTAAAAGGGCAGGCCTCTTGAGGGTTTCGAGGGCGCTGGCGCCCGTGCAGCAGTACCGATGACAAAATATGAAGAGAGAGGGGCGATCTACCTTTGTTGTGACTGCTTTTAATAGAGCAGAACAAAACAAAGGACAGAGAGGCAGAAGAGGAGGAGTTGAGAGGGGGACGTGAGAGGTGAAAGGAAAACAATGCAGAGCAACGGTGGAAGAAGAAAAAGGGAAGCGGCAATTTAAGACGGCGGGTGACAAGAAAAAGTGAGCGCCCGAGGTGAGGGTTTTGGCTACGGCAATGGCCAGTAGGTCAGAAGTAAAGACAGCAGGTAGGTAGGTAGTAGTAGGTAGTAGTTACTACTAGTATGGAGGGTGACGGAGGTAAAGTGCCTACTAGGTACCTAAGGCAGGCAGGCTAATTGTAATTTATTAACCACTGATGAAGAAACAACGACCCATATGAGCAATCAAATTTAAATGAACTGTACTCCGAAGTACTTTACTACTCATGATGGTTGATATGCTTTTGCAGGTACCGGCAAGGTTAATGAAAGCGCACCTAGGACTAATTCCGATATAAGAATCCGCCGTTGGTTTGCTCCAATTTACTTAGTACTTACTAAAAGTACCGCTTAACTTACAAAGAGCACTCGCTACACAAGGACGAGCGGCTGTTGACTTAGGTTAACTTACAGACCTGCCTACAGTAAATATCAACATGACGGATGTTTCTGCCAAGTTGCATCAATATGAGCAGATATCATAGACAGTACTGCCGGTGCTACCCCGGCATCAGATGGCCCTGTATGGGTCGCATTGATAATGTTTTCCATATAATTCCCATATCAGGTTTATCATCGGTCATTTCCACACCAAAAATCAGTTATCAAATCAGTATTTTGGCAGATGGTCAATATCATCCATGATCATCGTTAATATTATCATCATTACAAAGCAACAAGGGCAGACTGGAGGGTCAAAAGGACATGTTTTCAGTGTCCCAAAAAATTCGTCTACCAACCTGCCGTTTCAACAAACCTCTTGTCACTCACTTGTTGCTGAGTCAAGGGTTTTTTTTTGGTTCGTGTGAGCGAGCCCTGGCCTGGCCCTCACCAAAAGCTCATTACAAAAGGAGGGGCCAGCAGCGCTACTCCAAGGAGGGAGTAGTCATGATAGTGTCATGAGGTCCAGGTACCAGAGAGGGAACTCTCTCTCAAGCTAAATGCTGCGCTCAACGACATCCGGGCCAGATCCACAAGGTCACTTTAGAGCTGACTGAAGATGGCAAGATACCTCAGACAGGGAACCACCGCCCCGCCTGTCATCCAGCAAGGGCATACATGAAGTATGTACAAAGTATGGAGTACCCTTCCAGTACATGCAACCCGGGCCAGACTCCTGCGTGCTAACAGATCCGTCTACCTTCCGCCAATTATTGAAGGAGGGCAAAAAGAAAAGGCCACAGACCTTCTTCCAAGCCGAGGAAATCTTTGAACTGGGGTAAGGTGCTTTTGATGCTTTCAGAAAAAAATCACATCTTGCTCTCGTAATGCTCAATATCATTTCTCACATAAAATTGTGTCTTGTAAAACACAAGGCGGTGACGTAGTGCAACAAGCCAATCCGGAATACCGAGGACAACATCTGGATGTATGACGGCAGATCTAGGAGCACACAACCGGCAAACAGCGACCCGGTCCCCAGCAAAGATACGATAGAATCAATAGTAGCTCAGTACGCTTTTTGCGGAAGCTGGACAACCCACATAATTGGGCATTATGTCTCTGGTGCTTCGGCTTCTAGTTGTGCAATGCAATACCTTCCTTGCACTGCCATGCGCGAGAGAAAGAAAGTTTTCTCCCCAGCCATGCGAAACGGTTGACTGAACATACCTATTGTACCGAGTCTCACTGTATTGTTATGACGAGGCGGCGGCTGATATTTCATTCAGGACTGGCTCTTCCGGCGACTGGGCTGCATATTAACCCGCTCTTCGAGCATTTCGAAACCACACTGAAAAGCCCAGGTTTCCGCCGCCTTTGCTACTCCCACAACTGCACACGTTAGGAGGTTGGCTAGTGCTAAAAGCTCCCAGCTCAAAGTAGAGTTGAAGCAGAGCAGCTGGCACCCCAATTGTAGATGCGGTGTGGTCCATCTCTGTGGATACCCTACCGTGTTGGACTGATTGCTCCATCCTTTTAATTCCCTGAGATGCATCGGAGGTGAGTTCTCACTGAGGATTGGCTTGTTGAGATTTTGGCATGAGAGCCTGCCGACAAATGCCCAACTGCATGGGCCATTTGTGGTTGTTATGTACGATTCAGCTGCCTCACATGGAAGAGCCGCTGGCTGGTAACACTCGTACTTGACGCACCCATGTACAAAGGCCTAGTAAAGCGCATCGGGTGTGAACACAGTGGCGGTTTGGACTGCTTTCTTTGGAATTGCTGCTGCTTCCTTGCCAATTGACATGTGCCATCAATATCAGCCTGACCCAAGCTGTAAGTATCTTGCAACAGCCTGAGACCTCGAGACTTGTCCGTAGTTTTGCATGAGCCGAACTCCCGGAATGTCAACCAGATGGTATCGTTCTATGACACGTGAGACTTTTGCGGTAGTCGGTGTCAGTATATGTCTTCTCGTAACCTGAGAAGAATAATTACTGGTCTGGTTTGTGCATTTGATGATTTGTTGATCCTACCTAGTCTCGAACCTCATGCCGACCCCAGCCTACTCCACTGACAGAAGTGCCAAGAAATGGCGCATGGCCAGGAAGAGATCCGGCTAGACATGGATACCGGAATTGTGGAGGTATAAGTACAGAATAACGGATGTATCTTTGCAGTTCTTGCAGACTAAGCTTGCCCTCATTGGAGAACTTCATAGTATATGACATATTTCTTAAACGGTTTTTGCGAGGGCTTGTTGAAAATAGAACTCAATTTCGAACTTGTTGCTTGTTCTGACGTGCGAAAGCTGAGTTGATTGCCTCAAGTGCCAAGACACGAGTTCGTGAAATCCAGTATCCGGTACTCAGTATCTATGTTGATTGGTGCATTACCAGTTATAAATCACCTACTTACTATCTTGTAAGTCACAACAGCAAGTAGAAACAGCAGAAATCTTTGAATCTCGGCCTCTTATCGTTGTAAGTCATCAAGATATGAAGCCATGAGCCAGTCTCTACCTTTCTGGGGTGTTTGCGCTTTAAACGTCTGGTGTTCAAAGTTCACCTCGCCAAGTAATGGTCGGCAGGTCATTGGCTGGCCCTACAGCATTGGCGCTGGATTTTGTCGATGCCCCTTGTAGAACCCTGCACATGCCGTCCCTCATGTGGAAGAAAAGTCCAGGATTTATCATGATAATCATGAAATAGATTCCGGCTCTCAATATTAGGCTCAACTTCCTTGGCTTTGGCCAAAATTCTTAATCCATGATGGGGAAAGGGCATTGGTGACTCTCGCCTACTCTCTAGGTACTTACGTAGTAGGCACGGAAAACAACATGACTATCGGCAACCACCTACATATCTACTACCTATGGAACTGTGAACAAAAACTCACTAAATGGCAGCAGGTTGTTATTCGAGAGCGCCTTCTGCATGCAAATATTTGGCTTTTTTTGTTGTCTGTTAAATGCATTCGTTTCAAGGAAGGAGAGATCGCGCCAGATCGGGCCCGGGCAGAGCTCCTTCCACCACTACCTTCCCATGGAGGTAAGTACCTCCCCAAACCTGAACCTTTGGCTTTATGACAACCTAAAACCCTACATTACCTATAGTAGTTACTTCTTTGGGTCAATGAGACTCACATGGATGCTGATGCATGGCTGTACCTTGGATATTGATCACCTATTAGACAATAGGCAAGTCTAGATCACGGCCCGGTCCAACATGCTGCGATGCAGCCACTCGACGAACAAGTCCGTGTCCTCAAAACGCAAGCATCCATTACAATCATATGCATCAAACAGAGCTAGGGAGAATTGAGTATCCCAACCCAGTCGCTTGTTCACTCTTTCACCAGCTCAACTTTCCATGTCGGTTACAATACACGAGATAAGCCATGTTACGGCGCACACTATGAGGTATTTCTATGCATTCGGACAAAGCACGGTGAAGTGGCATGGTCTGCTGATGTCGCCGCTCTTGTCTCGTTTGGATCTTTGCCATCAAACCTGGTGCGCGCGCATCTCTTTCTACTTACATCTATATGTACTGTTCGCACATATACTCAGCGGCACAGCCCCCGCCCTTTTGACCCCCGAAATACACATGGAACCTCACTTCCGACTTGTCAGGGCCCACCAAAGCTTCAAACGAGTTAGTTCTGACGACAAGTAACTAACTTCCTTTACAAGATCTGTTAATCGAGTTTGAGAGGCCTCCTGCGTGCTCGAGACTATGTTCCTGACCAAAAGGCAAGGATTACTAACCCCAGGTAGCAAAGCGAACCTAGTTCTCGAGTGCTTGTTTCGACGTCGACCTGGTTCAACTGCATTATAATGGGTACAAGATAACATTTTTCGATTCGCATGATTCAATCGACACGTCGATCTACTGAGCACTGGTTTGGTGTCCATCCAATTTGCTGGATCATGCGCTTTTCAACTGCCACCAAGCTTCCGTCTCACTTTGTTATCCAAATCATTGCATTGAACACTCACGGTTCAACTAGATCCCACCGTAGATCCAGCCCATAGACTTGATCTGCATGCTGACATCTTGTGGCTGTTTCTCTTTCATCCTTGTTGGCTATTGGGTCAACCCTATCAAGTATAGGGATGGCAAGCACAAAGATTGTCGCTTATGCGTGGTTCGAGCCAGGACCTTGCGTTACGCGATTCAAGCCAGAAAAGGCTATTATCTTGGCCGCATGAGTTTATCGTCGGTTGAGAGAGATACTTGCGGGAGGGAAACCCTTCACCGCTTGACCCTCGTCCACTCTCGACATTCGCACAAGGAAGAGATCGCAGTCAAGGCCGGCTTGTGAAATATCATATCGGCTCGTAAACTTGAGGTTACGCGAATGGATCAGACATCACATCGTCTTGATTTGCTCAACAAGGTTTCGATTTACACACCGACAACAAAGCATTGGCCTTGTCTGCTCGTGGCCTATCGCTGGGAATTTACTGGCCCTACACACACTGACACTGATCATCTCAACCCCAGTCCTGTTCCCGAAAGCTACCCTTGCGACCCACACCAGCTACCCAGACAAGCTTATCGTAGTTTTCATCTCGACCATGCAAGAAAGCAACTCAGACCCATGCTGCACGCCCAATTGTGTCTCACGACAGCTCGTTGGTGGCCGCTGATCGCGACCTTTGCAGTCAGCGGCTGAGCTTTGATAGTACTCTTGATGTATAGTGACACCTCGAGCAACGGTTTCCACGTGGCGTCGGGTGTTCTTGGTGCCTCTCTATACAGTGGTACCCACATATGCACGGGAAGGGAGGCGACCCGAATTTTATATCCCGCCTGCGGAACAGCTTCCCGTTGCCGCAACTGGTCTTCACTCTCTGAAAGAACGGCATTGATATCGAGCGACACGTATTCAGAGAAGGACGTCGCCTCGAGCCAAGTTTATACGTTCCTCTCCTTCGCAGCCATACTGACAGCGTATCATGCCTCATCTTTCACTTGAATGCGCTATCTATTGGTCGTGCTTGCTCAAAACGGTCAGTTGTGGGATACATCACAGATTGACCATGTAAGATCTCTCTATGATGTCGATCGCCACTAGAGTCGCTTATGATAGACTTGACAGTGCCTATGCGAAGTTCCTGATGACACAATATCTGCAATAAAGCGTTGGTTATCCTAACGATGATATGATACTTTGTATAACTCTTCTATGTATATGTTCTGCGCATTGGTTTTTTCCCTCACGTCTGCCAATGCCATCGCGAACCTGCTTCCTAACGCCATCATCCTACGCGTGCTTCCCAACTTTCAATTATATTGCCGAACGCAATAACATATCCAGAATTAGGTTTCACGCTTACCTTGTTGCTCATCCGAGAGACCTAGCTTGGACGTGAGGTGAGTGATCATACTAGAAGCCGAGCCTGTTGAGTTCGACACTCGTAGATCATGTGGAGGTTTTGTGGCAGTGTCTTCTTCTTTGACCATCTCAGAAACCCCTTTTAGATTCTCTGTGTCCTGGACAAACTTGGTCAGGTATACAGTTGGTCGGCGTGCAGAGACGTTCGGGTTGGAGGTGATACTTTCGACAGCAGTCTCGTACGCTCGGTCATAAACGTTGAAGTCAACTGCTGTTGGCGAGTCGGATACCATGTCTGGAGTGGCCTCGTTGGAGGCAAACTCGTCCATTGTCCCTGTGCCGATACCAAGGAACGGCGTAGTGTTCTGTGAATCATATTCTTGTGCTGAGGGCATACCGTTACGGGCGCCTGAATTTTGTTTCTGTGTCTTGAAATTCCGTCTTCGAGAGAGTAATGCTTCGATCATTTCAGCCTTGGCCTTCTCCTCTGATGCATCAAATGAGTCACGATTTTGCTTTGGAGTGCTAGTGTTGGATCGGGCGCGATGTTTAGCCAGAATTGACTTGAAGCGATGTATGACTTTCATAACACATAGGAGGTGGTTCATCTTGCGGGTAAAGGCACGGTTAACTTCGAGCTCATTGGGGGGTTCCACCATGTTGGCGCAGTTGTCCTCGGCAGAAAGCAAGCAGTCTGTCCCTTGCTTGGTGACCCATGGATGCTCCTGCTTCAACGTCAACTGTCATCATTCCCATGTTTGAACAAGGATGTATGGCTTACTCGGAGCTTGTCCATGGTTATGCGCTGTTCTGGATCTTTATTGAGAATTCTCTGCATGAGGTCGACAAAATCTGGGTTCTCGTCTTCAGGGAGGGAGGGCTCGTCAGATCGAATGGCATCGTACATATCAAGAACACCGTCGCGGTTGAAAGGAATGCGTCCGTACTTTAGACAGTAGAGCGAAACCCCCATTGACCAAATGTCAGCAGCAGTACCAGACACATCTCCGTGCTTGCCACAGAGTTCAGGGGGCAGAAATGCTGGAGAGCCTGCCGATTTTGCTGTTCTCATGTTGTCTGGCTTTTCAAACATCTCGGAAACACCAAAGTCGACAACCTTGAGTACGTCATCATCAGACAGCAGCAGATTGTCTGGTTTAATGTCCCTGTGGATAACACCTTGCGCATGCACTATGGGGCCCTTTGTTAGTTCTGGGGAAGCTGTGTTGGTCCGATCGTACTCACAGTATTCTATGGCTAATATTAAGTCTCGGAACCAATACCGACAGTTCTCGTCTGAACAAGGTTCCGCTTGCTCATCCAAACCAACTTTCATGACAACGCCCTTTCGACACATCTCGAGGACCATGTAGATGGAATCCTCTTCGGGGTCATCCAGAACCTCGTATAGCTGAACAAGGTTAGGATGGTTAAGCTTCTTCATGATGGCAATTTCTTCCCGAACGAGGTGCAGCGCATCGTTAGTATCGTTAACGATGCGGGGAGCAGCGTTAAAGGGGCCTCCAGCACCGGGACCCATACGCCTCGGACCTCTAGGGCCTTGCCTGAGGATGGTTGATTGAAGACGTTTTCGAAGTCGAGCTTTTGAGAATTCTTTAACGGCCTGGAGTTGCATGAGCTTGGAGAAAACGACAGGGTTACACAAGGTCTGGTACTCACATATTCCTGTCCAAATTGGTCTTTGGCAAGATGAACTGCGCCATATGAGCCCCTCCCAATTTCCTCCAAGATTGTATACTGATTTACTCGATGGTGAGAGACACCGTCGGCGTCCTCATCCCCAAACTGAGTCTGCGCATCAAGGGTTTCCTGGGGGGCTATGTCAGCTACGCAGGACTGCTTTGAGGTATGGTATTCACACCTTGACTTGTCGATGAGCGCTTGGAGTGCGCTTATGGTGTCTGAGGGGACTTGAGAAATGGAGAACCTCTGTTGGTTCTGTTCTGTTATCAATGGCATTGTCAGCTAGACGCATTCATATTCTGCCTTTAGGTTGACTTGCAAGTGATGAGTGAGCGGCGGAGGCTTGTTATCAGAGGCGTCGTCGTGTTGGTCAACTCTGACTTGAGGCGAAGGAAAGGTGAATGAAGGCCTCATCTCTGGGTGCGCTGCTGGCTCGGACGTGTCCATACTGGATGATAGCGTGAGAGGGTTCAACGAAAGCAAAATTGGACAAACTTCCTGGTCAAGTAGTTGCGATGCGATGCGATTGGATTGGATTCACAGATTGGACTGAATTGCCCCGCACTCTTTTGCGAATTGAGTTTTGTACTCTGCGTTGAAACCTTGCTGGATAAGGGGAAGTATACAGTTGATTAAGGATGAATCATGAAGCTGACACGACGATGTTGGAACATTGTTAGCAGCCCGTACATGTGATCGCGACGGTAGAAGGAAGGAAGGAATCTAAGCCTCTGTCTTCAGCTGTGAGCCTTGGCCGGGCTTACAGTCAGCCCTGAGGCTGTAATGCGCTAAGGACGGGGAGGGGACCTCGAGGTTGCAGAAAACTCTAGGTCGCACTACCATGGAAAGGTACAAAATAATTTAGTCACTTTCTGCCGGATCAAACCTGCTTTTAGACTACGTATTTACTGCAACCCCAGACTAGAAGAGCTCCAGCTAGGTATAGTAGTTAAGCCCAGCTCCCAAGGATCTTAATGTCAGTGGCTGCCCCGCCATTCACTCAGGCTCGGCTAGACCAGCCACGGCGACCTGAGCCTTTACTCAGGTAGTGAGTCCATCATGGCTTGTACTGTACTCTCAACCAAACAACCTACTACCTACCATCGCATCGCATCACATTCCACCCACCTCGAAACTACTTGACTGAACGCAATTTCCAACTCAATCCGGCGCGTCCTAATTTCATCAACTGCAGAAGACTCTTCACTTTCCCCTCAATTCTTATGCGCAGGATATCAGTCCCATTGCCGTCCAACGACCTTACACATCAATATTGAACCCCCTTGAACCGTCATCATGGTCGTCTACTCATTCCACATCTTTGACCGGCACAGTAAACAGCACTCTTGCCCGGCCCTCATAAGATTCACAGCTAACACTTTGTTTTCTTCTTTACAGCCGAGTGCGTCTACTCCAAGTCCTGGCTACCGTCATCTGCAGGTTCCGAAGCCGCTGCACCTGCTACATCCTCCGACGACGCAAAACTCCTCTTCGGAACTGTCTTCTCCCTGCGCAATATGGTCCGCAAGCTCGGTGGTGATGACGACGCCTTCATCAGCTACCGGACTGCCCAGTACAAGCTTCACTTTTACGAAACACCTGCGAATCTCAGATTCGTTATCTTGACCGACACAGCAACATTGAGCATGCGCAATGTCCTACATCAAATATACATCAACCTATGGGTTGAATATGGTATGTCAAACTATCTATACCACGATCCGGGTTAGAGCTAACCACTACGTTTAGTGGTTAAAAACCCTTTGGCGCCAGTGGAGCACAAGAATGGCGAAGGCGTCAAGAATGAGCTCTTTGAACTTGGCCTCGATCAGTTCATCAGGGGCTTAATGTGAGGAACACACAGGGCGGGATCATCGTTGAAAGCAATGCTTTTCCAGACTTTAACATCAAATAACTGGGCAGTTGAAGAATTGCCGCCTGCCTCGTAAAGATCACGGTCTGTAGAACGCACATATGCATGTTCAAGATCGTGGTTTTTAACGCCATCTCCCAGAAAGAGCCGAACCCAAGGACACCATGACCACGTTTCCTAGCGTCAAGGAGGGAGAGTGAGTCTGCATGGTCTTGTCGATTCACACCACAACGAACAAACCATACCTCACGGCCTCGGCGGATTATGCATAAAGAAGCAGAAATAGAGGAGACTACCAAACGCCAATTCCGGCATAAATGTTACACGAAGCGATGTGCAATCCACATCCCTCGAAGTCAACTAGAACAAACGAATACCTGGCGCTCGTCTCTAAGTAGCATACAATATGTGTTTTGTGTCGGTGATTCAAATGCATCCCGATATTATGCTGGTCATTGGTATCCGTATCCATCCATGTCCTTATGATTCCCATGATAAACCCGCCATGACTCCCTTACGCGTTATGTAACTGCACAACCAAAATACGCCTTATGATTTATTATCCATTGCTCGTCCCCATGCGCTCTCGAAACCCCCTTGCGAATCCACCACAACCATGCTTGAATCGCCCTGCGTGCCCTGTGTCTGGCTTTGAGTCTGTGGTTGCTGTATTTTACCGCTGGTTTGCGAAGCACCAAGGTCAACGGCGCTGGCCATGAGATCATCGTCTGTGCGGATCTCTTGTTCCCAGTTGCTCGAATACACGACAGCAGCAAATGCCTCGAGATCGCGGACAGTTTCCATATTCTGAAGATACTCGTTTGGCATTCCGTCACCAATGACATGAGCTTGGCGCGTCAACACTGACAAGATTTTTGGTAGCAAAATCACCTTGGAGCGCTGCTGATCCTTGAGCTCAGGAGTGACGATACCGTCCGAGGCGGGGAGTTCGAATGCTGCCGTGGCGAGCTTGTTGTCAATCAAATAAGAAAAGCCAGCGTTAAGGAGTAGAGTGAGAACATGTGTGAAACTTGGTGATTCAATGAGATCGGCAGTCTCGTCAAGAAGACGTCGCAGGATTGCCTGCGAAGCAGCTGGTGAGTGTTCCGGGTCCTGGTTAGATGTTTCATCAAGAATGCCCGATTCTTTGATCACCTCATCCTCCATGTCCTTAGGCGGGAGCAGAAATTTGAGCCAGTCAGACTTTCGGCGCTCCTCGTTCGTAGAGCCCTCGACAAGCTTCCTCACCTCCATTGTCAGCTCAGAGAACCTCTCGAAGCTCAGAAGATCTCGTGGGCTAAGGCTGCCAAAGACCGTACGAACAGCACTCTCGACTCGGTGCATGAGATCCTTCCAGCCCTTGTTGAGCAACCACCAACTGAAGGTCAGATATTTGCGATTTATGTCGAAGTCACTGCCGTATGCCTGCTCTGTATTGTCATCGTCGTTGTTCTCAAGGCTGATGGTGCCATGTTGGCCGCCTGTTGCGAGGGCCACCACGCTCGACAGATAGCTTCGGCGACCCAATAGGTTGAGTTGGACTCGAGTCAGCATTGTTAACAATGCAAGGGTATATATCAAAGTGAACGATCGCGTCACGGCTGTTTGGCATGTCAGCCGTCTGTAAATCCAAACAAACAAAACCATTACTCACCACTGATAGTCACATCATCCCACAGTTGTCGCTTCGTCTTGCGTGGCTTTGGAGCCTCCTTATTCGCCTCGCCACCAGCATTGAATGGTGAGGACGTGGGGATCTGACTGGGGTGCACACCGCTCTCGCTCTGGCCTGCCATGCTCTTTCCATCCTCCTCTGTCAATGTTGTGTCGGCGATGCTGGGCGGTGCGGCAGACTCGTTACCGCCGTTCTTTACAGCCTTGGTGGCTTTCATCTGCTGTATCTCAAACGTAATCTGTTCCGTGTTCATAGCCTCGATAATGGCAGTCGCCGCGGAAGGTAGGAGAGCCAGGACGGTGAATGTGCAGTCCTCTTGGTTCTGTTCAAAGCGACGTCGCAGACTGTGAGAAATTGTCAGCATATGATGACTTTGGCTCTTGTCAAGCAAGATAAAGCTAAGCTTACTTCTCCTTGGCGATACGATCGCTGCTCATGCGCTCGCGAGCATCGTTGAGCTTACCGATAACATATTGAGTCGCGACATAGCCAGCACCGATGACGCCCACACCGACAGCGATGGGCGTCCGGTTGTTGCGCAGCCAGCGCCGAGCAGACGTGAGCATGATATAGATGGTGGTGGTAGATTCGCGACCAAGTAGTGATGATGATAATCCGAGAGATCAATTACTTGTAGCTGTGTTTGTACGTGTATCGAGGTTCGCCGAGAGAAAGGGGTGCTACGTGGACATGTGGGCGGTAAGAAGGTCGTTGAGTTGTTGGATTGGAGTACTAGCAAAATAATGGAGTAGGGGAAAAAAAGGTTCGGGATGATACCATGCACAGTCAATCAATCACAATATGAGCCTCGGCCCCGAATCTGGAGGCTTGATCAAATGTTAGATAGGATTGGCATGCCCCGTGTTCGGGGCGCGGCTTCGGCAGACACGACCGATGTGGAGGCAGCATGTGGCTTATGTGGCTGTGCAAGTGAGATAAAGCACGGGGTAAGTGGAGAGTGGGGACGGATGCGGTCCCATGCCCCTCCCTGGTGGTTCAGTGACGTTGTTTAGGAGGCTATCATCCGACGTTACTCGTCCACTATCTGCGCTGCGATATCTAACTCACACTTTCCCATCTCAACTCCTTTCATCTACACCAATCATGCTCGTAGCGCATAATCAAGTACACGACAGCCCAAACAATATGGATCAACAGGAACCGCCAGAGTTTATCCTTGACGTATTTACTGATCCGCGTTCCGTTCGCGACGTTGTTAAAGGTTGGTTTCCCTCCTAATTGTCATCCTACCCTGGACAAAGCACCCCGCTATCCCTCAACGCCTACACAACGAGATGGGTTTATCATGATGAACATGGTCTAACATACCTGTCGTAGGCATACTTCATACGATATTCTTTCACCGGTTCTTTCCTTCTCTAGTCCCCCAAACTCGTGAAGTTCTCGACCTTACTCTCCCTTATGTCGACGACGACGAGCTCGAGACCATGATAGAACAGCGCGTCGCGGCACTCGAGCGGCAGATAGACACCCAACGCTCATCCGGCGGAGCAAACAATTCTGCTGGTGGAAGCGCGACCGGAGGGCGCGGGCAGCTTGTTGTACAGTTCTTCGAGAAGCGCCGCCGTAAGGCCTGGTTATCTCGTGGCGATGAAGAGGTCTGCTGGGAATGTTGGACGATCAAAGTAACCGTCGCCGAGCCTAGAACAGAAAGCGGTACGCTTCAAAATTGACACCTCACTCGCAGAGGAATCACTAACAACAACACAGAGCGAGCTAAGGTCCGACGCGCAATGGAACAAACCCTTTTGACGACAGCAATGAAGATTGTTACGTTCGCAAACACCCATAAAGACCACATACCTCCCATCACCACCCAAGGTACAAACCCATTCCCCTATAAGATTAATCTCGATCAGAAGGAGGCTACAGGCTGGGCAACAAGAATGCGAATATACTGAAGAACCTGTTGTACATTCGGGAACGGGAATTGGACTCGGTGGTGGCCTGCGGCTTATTCGTGTATTGAAATTGTGACGCGATCGAGGAAAGAGATAGGTACTTACCCCATCCCGAAGAGCTTCGACCAACTGAGTTATGGACCGATGGATATATAAGCTTGAGGCGTTTCTGGAGTTTGGAACTAGCCTTTAGAATCTAATTATAAGCGATACCCCCTTATAGAAACTATTGCCAACGTTTCTGATTGAAACGCCACGTTGGCTATTTTGATCGCAAGGCCGCACCAAAACTCTTAGCCTCGCATACTGTATATGACCAATATATGGCAGAATGACCAGCGCAGACGCTCGAATGCGTTGGTATTCGACCAAGCCACGGGATTCACAAAGAAATGGTTAATGAATTCCGTCGAGATGGCAGCGTTAAATACTAATATTGAGTCAATGTATGACAGTAGTTATCGTGTTTGGTCAAATGTCCGGACCATGCCTATCCGTTCCCAAGCTGAGCCTTCCCAAAAACCGAAACAACATGTACCAAAAACGCGCAAGCATACAATGCACGCAATTCCTTCCATCATTCCACCCAGAGAACCATCCAACACCGCGCAGGGCTGCATAATGTAATATAAAAGAGTAAAACCAGAGCATAAAACCGTCAACGCACTCAAACACAGATCCCAAAAAATGCCTGTTCCTCAACCCAAGCCTTGAGGGCAAACACAACGCGCCCTTGAGTCATTACTTTCATCAACTGCTAGCTGTGAAGCCAATCAGAGTGCCTGGCATAAGCCAGGCCTCGCTGTTCTAGTCCATACAGGTCACAACCCAACATCTCCGAGTCACGGTTGGGCCTAGACCAGGCCTCCTTCCAAGAAATTGCTTGTGTTGTCTTATTTCGTCAAATCGTGAATAATCATGCATAATTATGCTTATTTTGTCGTCTTGCCACGTTCGTTTTGTAAGTTATCTTCGTTTTAAAATTGTGTTGAAAAGCTTCGGGGTAAACCGGGCTTATTGCTCCCCGATGTGTTGTTTTTGTTGACCTGTGATGTCGATCCGATCTTGTCGAAACCCTTGAATATGTCGAAACTAGACATATCAGTTGTGACACCGCCGGGGCTAGGAGGCGCAAAGTCTAGCTGACCCAAGAGAGCCGATGATGCCCAGTCGGTGTTGTCCAAGTTGACATTCAAGAAGTTGGCAAACTTGGAGGGAGACTGATTGTGGCGGATAGGTGATTCTTGAAACATCTTGCTAGGCGAGCTCAGGCCTTCAAACGCCTTGCTTGGCGTGTCAAATTGAAGAGACTGCTCGGGGGGCCTCAAGAGAGGTGCAGAAGCAATAGGCTTCTTAGTCGCCGAATTGGTGATATCGCCAAGAACCGATGCAGACACGGTGCGGTCGAGACGAGCACGCTTGGCCGAGCGCTTGATGGGAGATCCAGCGTCAACCGAACTCATACCCGCGAATGTTGCATCATCAATGCCGTCAAATCCAGCGAGATCCTGACTGATGGTGAAATCCGCATCGCTCAAAATGGAGGCACCAAAAACCGATTGATAGACATCTGTACCCAAATCGAAAGCAGGGCTATATGGTGTGAAGTCGGCACTGGCTCCAACCTTACGCTCAGGCGACTGGAGTAAGTTTCGCATCCTGTCGCGGTGCAGTCGGAGATTGGTATTGGGAGATGCTGATGGAGGAGGCCGGGCTGGAGGGTTTAGTTTGACCATGGGCGTGATCGGCGGCAGCATCTGCTTCTCGTAGGCTGGTCGGAGAGGAGACGAAGAGACGGGCGGCATGACGGAGTGATACCGTGTCTTGCTTGGGCTGAAAGGCGAAGAGTTTCGAAGACGGGCAATCTCCTCCTCCGCACGGCCCCTTGACTTGTTTCGTGGGCGGTCAGCCTCGGAGGTGAGCATGAACTTCTGGCTAGGTCTAATGGCTGACGATTCGAGAGAAGAAATGTATCCACTATCATCCATGGATGCAAATTTGCGCTTGTGGGATCGTGAAACAGACGAGGCCAAATTTCGGGCAACTGGAGGAGGCGTATTGCTCTGATGATCCACATGTCGGGAGACAGGCGGTGACGAATGTAACGCAGCAGGAAGTGGTGAGTAGAGATACGAGTCGAGGGAAACATCGTGATCGAGCTTATCCGCAACATCCTCAGGTCCAATGTTGTCGGAGACAGGAATTGTGGCGTCAGACGAAAGATCGACAGGCATCGACATGGTGGCCTGAGATGTGGGAAGGGGCGGTAGAGCGGACTGGCTGACAGGGACTGGGGGAGGCAGCGTGGGTTCCTGAGTTGGTGCGGAAGCCGGACGGGAGGGCTCGAGACGAGTTGATATGACGTGAAGGCTGTCTGGGCCAGAGGCGGATTTGCGAGTTGGCTTCTTGTTCAAGTATTGCGCTTCGTAGCCGGGCTTGATCACCCAGTAGTGGCCCTTACCAGGGTCGTCCTTGGGTCTCTCAACTTTCATAAAAGCCTTTTGCAAACTCAGGTTGTGTCGGATGCTGTTTTGCCAGCCGGCGTCAGTAGGGCTGTAAAAGGAGTAGTTGTCGCTGATCCAGCTGTAAATCTGAGAGAGCGTGAGCTTTCGGTTGGGAGATCGGAAGATGGCCATGGCGATCAAGTCGGCGTAGCTTAGGGCAGGCTTGCTGCCATCATCGACAATGGGAGGGAAGGAGTCGTGGGGAGGAACGACTGTCGCGTCTGTCGCGGTTTCCGCTGTCGCAGCCATTGGGTCTGATTTTGTCTTCTTTGTCGATCTGGAATCTCTGATGGGAGCAGCCTCCATAAGGGCGCGCTTGCCATTTGGTTTTTGGTAATAGGTCTCGACCGACATGTCAATGGCAGGAGGTGTTGGGAAAATTTGTGGGTGGACATTCTCTTTGCCAAAGTCCCAGCCCATGTCGAGGACGTGCTTTTGAGGACCCGTCTTAAAATTCGAGAGGTAAGGCTTCTTTTGCAGGGAGTCCGTGGAATGGCCTCGTCGTGATGGAGGCGCCATAGGGACCATATTTAATTTGTTGCCTTGAGAGGTTGCCAAAGGTATTTGCGACGCAGAAGCAGGTCTCTGCTTGAAGGGTGAGTGCACATTGTGCGAGGCGGTGGGTGGGTTGAAGACGAGGTTTGAGGTTGAGCTAGTCAGGGGCCTTCGGCCTTGCTTTGAGACTGATGGCATAGGAGCGTGACTGGTCATGGGTGTGGCATTTTCGTCCTGGTATATTTGCAGCGGCCCAGAAGAACTGGGAAAGCGCGTGTGTTTGCCCATGGTGGTAAGAGCAAAAAGCTCAGTATGGGTACAGTCAGTCGCGCGGTGAGATGCAGCAAAAAAATGGTCGAACCAAACGTGGGACTTTTAATGGAGGTTAGTAAGTCGATACCGGGGACGGGAAGTGGAAGGGGATGACGGTCAGATAACGGCGAAGGTGGGAATAGATGAGTGGACACCGGTAGAGACTAATGGGATGAGAGTGCATGACGAGACAAGACGGTAAGGGAAGGACAGGCAAGGGAAGGGAAGAAAAGGACTTTAGTTACTCACAAGGATACGATGGACGGACCGTGAAGGTCAAGGTAGCGTAGCAGTGAGAGTAGGAAGTGGGGCCTGCTTGGACAGGGCTGTCGTGACTTGGTCTGGGCGCTCAATAGGACGAGCAGCCGGTATTGGTTTTGGTGTAGTATCTGGGGTTCACGGTTCACGGTCTCTGAGAAGTGGTCCGAATATAGAAGCGAGTTTAGGCGGTCGAGAGGTGCAAGTCGCGTCGACAGGAGATTATGAACAGAGAAAGGCGACGGGAGAATATGTGCGAGGTAATTTGCGAAGCTGGCCAAGATGATGGATGTACAGTAGTAGTAGTGAGATGAGAGCCAGAAATCGCAGCCGTGAATCAAACAAGGGCCGAGTCAGAGTGCGATAGGATGCGTACAGTGGGTTATTACTTTTACTCTCTAATGATAAGGCGAGAACATGTGTCGATTAATCAAAGGCGACGAGAGAAAAAGAATAAGCAATAGAATAAAAGGGTTTGTCAAAACGGGGAGGAGTATGTAGAAGTGTAAGAGTGAGGGTGAGAGTCAGAGTGAGAGGAAGTTGAGGAGAAGAGAGCAAAGAGATGATTGAATGATGCAGCCAAGCAAGGTGAAGTGAGTTTGGTACCTAGGTAGGCGGCAGACCAGACCAGACCACACCGGGCGGGCAGAGCAGGCCTGGGGGTGTGTTGTAGCTGGCAGCTGGCAAGCAGCTGGCGGGCGGAGGCGTCCCGGGATCGCAAGCACGGCACTGTACTGTAGCGCAGGTAGCGTCTGGCCGCAGTGTGTACGGCCTAGTAGTGGAGACTTGAGAACTGGGCGCAGGGAGGATGATGAGAACAGAACGGTCCAGTGTCGGGGATTGGATGGAGAGCGCCCAGGCTGACACGACACGCCGAGGAGCAGCCAAAGAGGGGACACTGCGTGAGCACTGTCTCTCTTTTGCCTTGGTAAGTATAAGATTGAGTTGAGTGCAATCAAATCGGTCAACGGACAAAGCGAGACGAGACTGATGTCATGAGAAAGGTTTAGAGTCTAGTTTGTTCGAGGTCTGAGCCTCAAATCTCGGATGAGGGCAGAACAAATATGGCGATGATTCGAAAGAGAAAACGAGAGAGGAAGAGAACAAGAGGAAGAGGGGGAGCAGAATAGAATCCATATGTCGAGATGCACAACGATAGGACAAGATACTATACTGCCCGTACTGTATAGTACAGCACGATAACCAGATGGAAGGGCGTGTGCAGCATAAAGCGACGGCGTACAACTACTTGTTTCGGGAATGGACGATTGATTGAAGTGAAAAAAGAGCCTGAGTCGACCAAAGGGAGGCCAAAGATGGAACATCAACTCCAAGTGAGCATCAACTAGGTGTGGGTCGAAGGGAAAACTAGGGGCGTGTGACGCGTAGAATCTACCTACCAGGGTCTTACCTGCTGTACTTACCTGGGCTGCCTGCCCAGGGACAGTAGAGTACGGTACAGTAGGTACAGTTGAGCAACGCACCGTACGCTATCAGACATTGGAAAACCAAAACGTGAATTGAATGGATGGAGACGGGATATTTTCGCATCACCACCACCTCGAATGAAGCGAAGCGAAGCGCCCTCATCCTCGGCCGTCGATGCGCGCGTTCAATCAAGAACTTTGATTGGCTAGCAGCGTCAAAGAGGTTTAGAGATACGAACGAAACTGGCTGGACTAGATGCGGGGGATTGGATGGCGAAAAAAGAGACAAAGAAAGAGAAAAGCCTCCTTTCTCTCCGTTGTCGAGTCAAGTCAGCCAAAACACATAACTCGGCTTCATGATGAGACATTCACTCGTCATGAGGGGAGGCGAAAAGAGGCCATACAACGGGCCGTTCAGTCCTTGGATCATCGTGTTGAGTGAGCTGGATGATGGATGGAATATTTGGGGGTTGAATGAAATAACTTTGTTCCCTTCAGACTTATGCGACCACTTGTTCAACCTAGACTGACTGGCTTTCATGTTGATCATGCTATGCTGTTCACGGCTTTTGTGTGTGTGTCTACTGGGCCGGATTCTGGCACCACGTTATTAATTGATAACCAGATGGCGCCTCAAAATGGGCTGCATACAGTAGTCACTGTATGAAACTTGATACGTACTATCTATGGATGTAGGGGCAGTGGAAATACGGATGGCACCAACAGATCTCGATCTTTGCTCTAATTATGTCCCATCTTAACCTACATACTCTCCCTTGCTCCCGTGGACCTACCTATTAACTCGCCATTATAACCGCGCAGTAGTGTCATTTTGAAAAGAAGAAGAAAAGTGGTGCTTCCAAGATTTTGCAGTTGAGATGGGATGCGATGCGATGTGATGCGAGACTATGCGAATATGCTGTGCTTGTGCTTGTGCTTGTGCTGATGCTCCTGCTTCCGGATCAGACACTGGGATTGTGCTTCGTTGGTGCCGATCATACCTTGGGATGCGAAAGTCTGTACTGTACATGAGATGGACAGGCATGGGTTACGATGCATCGTACTGTACATGCTGGACTGGATTCATACAGTATAACGGTGGAGGATCCGAACTTGTTTCACATTGTTTTGCCCATCATGATTTACGTCTCTTTGCCCTCTCTCGTCGTCAAATATCACAAAGATTGGCATTTGACAGCTGGCACATGGTAGACTGTCAAAGAAAAGTAAAGAGAGGGGAAAAAAGCAGTTCAGATAAACGAGAACGCCAAATACCTTGACCATACTATACCTTAATCAGAACAGCAGCCAGCCACATTCGATAGCAACCGTAATCTAATGTTGGAGATGCCGTAAGCTAGGTACCTACAGATAGATAATCAATACATCTTTGTCAACTCAGGACGCCTCTTTTTTTTTTTTTCTTCTCCCTAATTATCCTTCTCTCTTCCTCCTCACCAACGTGTCCTTTTGTATCAATATCCCTCACAGATCTTCCCACTTTCTCGCTTCGGTGTACTGTGTAGTACCCTACAGGCATAAACTTCCACCAGGGTATCGGCAGGATGTAACGGGAGAAGATCACGGAGCATAATCATCCCCCGCTCGAACCCATTGTTCTTTACAGGGTTCCTTAAACAACGATTGGTCAGGGTGGAATGCTTGCTTGGCAGAATCAAGGCAGTACAAGTACAGAATAGAACCGAACCGTTTCTAACCACTTGGACATGAGGCGCCATCCTCTTTGGTAAAACGGCCGCCAAAGGATAAAGTAAGAAGAAAGGAAAAAAAAAAAAAAGGCAACCGATGAACCGACCGAGGATCGAGGCCGAGCGAGGCCAGACCAGGGTCAATGTGCATGGTTCATGTTCTCTTTTGTTTCTAAACTAGAGAATATGTATCAAAGTGAATGGCTTCCTCTGTATGAGAAGTTGGTTTCTTTTAAACACCAGAAAAAGACAACAGATCTGGACGCGCCTTTTGGCTGCTCGTAACGCGCTATCTTTGTTTGGATTGTAGTTACTGAGAGCCAATCAAATCAGATCAATCTTAAGGGTCTGAAGGCTGCATAAGAAGAAGAAAAGTGCATCACAGTCAGGTTTGATTCCATGCGTGCCTGACGGGAACAAATTCAGTTCTTACCTACAGCACTGACTTCTGCATACCCGGAGCAGATTGTCTACCTCCCCCGTCCTGCACCTTTAATAAAGTTGCATTTCCCAGCATCCATCTATGGATGGACGTACGTTACCTAATTCCCCGCAACCCATATCGTCATTCAGTGCTCATTGTTGTCAGTTCTTTATTAGACGGGAACAATGGATCTCTCTTTGATGATCTGACTATTATTAATGGGGCTCAACAAAAGAGGACCGATTACCGCATGCTAATTAGACTCCCTTGCATGTGAAGAAATAGCTTCTTCTTTAAGTTTACCATCGAGACTGAAAAGGAAAGCAAGCAAGCAAGCAAATGAGCAAGCCATGTGTCAATCTACTAACTATAATCTAGGTAGTCTACCCAAGTATGTCCTATCCGATCCGATGTCTTGATACGAATGAAGGACCCCCCTCTTTCTCCCTTTGAGGTCTGTTGTCTTAGCATCTTGACAATCTCGGGGACCTCGGGGTTCAAGACATTCAGTCAGAGATTGAAAGTGAATACCTACTGTTTGATCGTTTGATACTGAGATCCGCAGTGTTTAGATTCT
The DNA here is from genome assembly GCA_013618495.1 of Fusarium longipes. NCBI lineage: Eukaryota > Fungi > Ascomycota > Sordariomycetes > Hypocreales > Nectriaceae > Fusarium > Fusarium longipes. The sequence goes on along the minus strand of JABFEY010000041.1, from coordinate 13,886 downwards.
GATATCCTTTGACTCTGTATTTAAGCTTGAGTATACGTACTGTCACGTTGTCTTGATCTTGCAACCACATGGCAAAGTGCTTTTGAAAAACCCAATTCTCAACTCCTCCTCCAACAAAAACCTGGAATGAACAAGGGTCCTCTCAGAAATGTCGATAGCCGAACCTCACAAATCAAGAATCCGCCTCAAGTGCAACCAAGATTCGTTACGGTGGGTGACCTAGCACAGTTCCAGGCTAGAGCTACCAGTAGTTGGTGATCCTTGCCCCATACTCGGAATAGGTCGTTCAAGTTTCAGCTGTCAACGGATTCGTTCTGATAGTCTGAGTGTCCTTTTACGGATCCAACTAACAAGATATGGCGCAACACAGCCAACATCTCGGCTCAAAGGAGGGGAAAACGCCGCAAGACCAAGAAGGATAAACCTGGATATTCCCATCCATGTCAGCATCGGAATCAGCGGGGTTCCATACTGAGGACTCTCTGTCTAGTGTACTGTGCTGCATATACTGTACATGTCCATTGAGGCGTCATCGCGATAAAGCCACAAAGGTTGGCATCTGCTTTCCCCTCCGTCTCGTATCGTATCCCACCACCAAAAGAAAAAAAAAAAGCCAATATTTCCGGGCTTACGACGCGTTTCCCCTCACGCGTTCTCAACTGCTAAAGTCGACTACATTATTTATACATTGCCTGTTTGGGTAATAAACTAACAAACTCTCTGCCAACCTCTTTCAACCTCATCCACCTCAAGGAATGATAAAATATACCTGTATATGCAACCCAATATGCGACCGTTCACAGCTGACCTGACCCGGGTGATCTGATCCAAGCATCAATCATCTTCATCATCATCATCATCACTATATCAATCAATCAATTGCTCGGCAATTGATTGATTGACTGATCAGTTAATTAAATTACAACCACTTTGACCGCTCTTTTGTTCCTCCTCTCCCTTCTCTCGGATTATACCCGTCGCCTCGGAAGAAGAGACTTAAACCCAACTTTTTAGTATGTATTAGGCCTGAATCAATCCCCTGAATGGAATCCATTCTTTTTCTTCTCCTACATATCCATATGGGGTGACATCATGACCGCTGTCAGAATCAAAATCAAAATCCGAAAAGTATCCTGGTCCGTTTTCCCTCTCTAACTTCTTTAAAAAGAAGCTGATCAAGTCTCGTGCCCCATCTTCAATTAAACTAGTATCCACATCGAACACGCTCCATGAAGCTATTCGCTCCAGCATCCTAGTACCTTTCCTCCCAAGAAGTCAAGGGCCGGGGTCAGTTCAGACCAGACCAGACCAGGCCAGGCCAGGACTCTTTCTTTTTTCTCCGCACATTCACAATTCACATTCCTGACGCAAGGACCTTAAATGGTTACTGATATGGCCATCGGGGGAGGGATGATGCCTTGTTGGGATCACTATCAACCTTGTAAGTGAGTAGAAAAGAGAAAAAAGATGAAACATATATTCAGGGGTAGTCAAAGTTAAAGATCCAGAAACCACTGAGTAATGGCGAGATATCCGTCACCTGCCATTCTCCTGCATAACAATACACAGCTGTTAATCTTGCACAATCAAGTTTCTCAAAAGCAAAGACCGTTCTTTGCACTTTGACAACTCATCTAGTTCCCCCAGACTAATAACCGAGGGAGACCAGGTTTGGGTTTCCATCTGCTTGGTCAACTAATTATCAACTCGGGCCCTGTAGATTGAGGCCAGACGTATCTCACGGTGATCTGAGCTTTCATCCAGCCAGATGCTCACTTTTCCTTCTTTTCTTCTTTCCGTTTCCTTTACCCTCGCTCTTCAAAAAAGAATCGTCCGTGTGTTTGCTCGTTCCTGTCTTCATGATCCACCCGTATAGTTCTGGCCCTGCCTATCGTGGAGTTTTCTTCAAACACAAATCATTTATCCCTGCGTATATCGGACGCTCCGTGTGAATGTATGCTCGGCACGTATCCTAATACGTGACTTAGTCCAGCCATTGCTATCTAGTCTAGTTTTCTTGACCAAGCTTCCGGCATATCTCGGCCCCATCTCCGTCCGGCAGACGGGCTACCTACCTTGCACTGCGCTGTAACTGTACTATCCAATCCATACTTTCCATACCATCCCTGGCACGCTAGACTGCTAATTTCTGTGCATTCACCAACTAACGACATATCTCATTAATACCCTCCAAGGCATAACTCAACGACTCATATGGAATGAGAAACACCGTCGAGAACACACGTTCGGCTCCCCAGCATGCCGTACTTGACCTTGTACATCCTTACACCCCTCGTCTGATCCCAACTTTTCATGTTTCATTCAGATTGACATCCAGTCCACTTGTACCACGTCGTATCTCCATGCGCAGCACACCTCTCGTGAGCTGCTGCTGAAATGCTTCCCATGTTCCGACTTTCCATTAGTTATCAAATCGAATGGTAAAATGGTCTGCCTCCGAGCCCTGTTCAAAGCTGAGACCACTTCTGTAATATCCCTTCGTACTGTAGTCCATTAAGTAAACTCCGACGGCAAAAAACATTCATACCCGACTAACTTGAGACCTCACTGAGACCGTTTCAACGCCGCCGTATTATAATCTGAGCCATATGTGGTCACCGATGTCGATCGGTACACAAGCATGGGTCTGCCGACGAACACCATCATCGTGAAGAGGCATCGTGCTTCACAAGTGGCCTTACAGCATAACTCGCAACGTTCCCTATGAGACACTTTACCAGAACACACTCAAGCACAAGTCTTCGGCCATGCCATGCCACAACGACAAGACCGAATGTCAGGACAACGGTCTAGTGTATTTCAAACTACTGACATTATAAACTACCTAACTAGCTATATACTCCTCACACAAAGAGCCATCTCTTGCTCAACGTCACACCAGTCTCATCTCATCGCTCAGCAATAACAATCTTTCTCAAGTCATGCACACAAAACCATTATCCTAAAACTCGACCGGCTACCGCAGCCGCGCTGCTGTCCTTAGTGGTAGTCTTTTTGAGGGACTTGCCCATCTGGATTTCGCTCAAGAAACCAGCTGGTCGACCGCCGCCAGAAGGAAGAGCGGGTGCATTGCCGGGAGGCGGAGGTGGAGGAGGAGCGCCACCCATTGGAGGAGGAGGAGGGGGAGGTGGTGCTCCAGCTGATGGCATAGGTGGTGGTGGAGGCGGCGGAGCGGAAGGGGCACTACTTCCGGGCATAGGAGGCGGCGGTGGGGGAGCACTGGGTGCATCACTGCCGGGCATCGGCGGAGGTGGAGGTGGGGAAGACACCGGAACACCGCCATCGTCATTTGACACCGGAGGAGCGGGAGGAGTTGTGTTAGCCCAAGCAGAAGTTGTCTGAGCAGGGCTGTTTGTTGCCGACTCTCTACCAGCTGCTGAAAGAGGACGAGGAGGTGCCATAGTACCAAACAATATAGATGCCAGCTGAGCTGCGTTGCCGCCGCCAGGTCGCTCGTCGTCAGAGTCGTCATCTTTATCGTCGTTATCAGAACCCCAGTCGTCCGTATCTGCACGGCGTCGAGAGACAGGAGCGGAAGGAGACCTAGCCTCCTGGTTCTGTGTCATCCTATGGAAGGGATTGGTAGCCGAAGGTGCCGGCGCAGCAGGGGCAGCAGCGGGTGTGCCTTCGTTTGACTGAGACATCATTCGGAAGAATGGATTCTTACTCTCAGTCTCACTGGGCGGCGACGTAACGACCGTTGGGGGAGGGGGAGGAGACGAAACAGCCTCAGCAGGAGGTGGCGAGGGCTTCTTCTCCTCTTCCTGGCTAGCCATTTGAGTATCACTCCTTGTAGGCGTAGACGCCTGGGGGGTGATTTGCTGAGGACCGTCATCTTCATCTGACGACGAGTCATCGTCATCCTCCATAGCCTCGAGCTGTCGTTGCAACTCAAGCTCGCGTTGGCGAGCAGCCTCAATCTCAGCCTTTCGAGCAGCGAGTTTGGCCTCCTTGTCTTTGGCTTCGGCCATGGCGGCCTTCTTCCGCTTCTTCTCTTCCTCCTTGCGGAGCTTGCCTTGCTTCACTTGTTCCTCAAGAGCCTTGAGTCGGGCCTCGGAAGCCTCTCGCTCCTTGGCAAGCTCATCCTCCTGTTCCTTGGCGTCTTCCCTACGAATTTGTTAATATCATGAATGGATGCGTTTCTGATGTGGTACTTACTCCATCTGTTGTGTCTCGCGCTGTTGCTGCTCATGCTCGCGAGCAAGCCTCTCTTCCTCAGCCTGCTTGGCAGCAGCATCCTCCTCGGCCTTCTTTGAAGCATCCTGATCAGCTTCGGGCTTGCCACGATGTCGGGTTGGCGGTGGAGGAGGCTGCTTCTTGGCATCGGCTTTGGGCTGCTCAACGGCAGGAGGAGGAATTCCCTGCTCCTCAGCGAGTCGAGCCTGGCGATCAGCCTCTCTGCGAGCATCTTCCTCCTCGGCCTGGCGTAATTTCGCAGCTCGCTCTGATCGTTCACGCTCCATGCGCTGGGCAGCTGTCTCACCAGTCTTTGTGGGAGCCTTAATTCCCAGAGCAGCCAGCCTCTCAGCCATACGTTGCTCAGCCTGCTGCTTGATGAAAGCCGCTCGTTCCTCCGGGGTCTTATACGCAGAGTATGATCCTCCAGCACTTGGTGTGGAAGTACGGGAAGTTGAAACATGATCCTCTACTCGAGGGCTGGCAACGCGTTCCGGTCGAGGCTCCTCGCTCCTCGCAGAGCTTCGAGCAGGCTGCTTGTCCTGAGCACGGACACGGGCGCTGCGGCTCTCGCGCTGGAGATCGAAGATAAAATCGCGGACCTCATCCTCCACTCCAAGTGCATCCTCCCAACGGCGCTTCTCATGCTCACTGGTGTTGTCACGACCACCCTCCTTTAGACTGTCCTCGATGCCGCGGGCAAAGTCTCGGACACTTTCCTCGACATCGCGGACCATACGCTCGTTACTCTCTTTTTCGTTCTTGACCTTGATGCTCTCTTCCTCAAGTCGCTTGGGTGCATCAACATCCTCAGTGCCAATGTCAACCTTCTTGCCGGTCAGAGCAGCAGTTCGCTGCTGCATCATGGCCTTGGCTCTGGCCTTGAGACGATCTGACTCAGTCACAGTACCGCCAGGTCCAGTTCCAACGATGGGAGCACCACTGCCGGGATGAGCCTTGGCATCCTTGATGCGGAAAAGTTCAAGTCTGGCATCCATGATGGCCTTCTCAGTTCTTCGCACCTGCGAAGCAAGCTCGGGAACCTTGTCTGTAAGGTTCTGGAGTTGTCTTTTGAGGGCTCTTCGCTCAGCTTCAGAATCTCCGCTCGCCAGGGCTGCGTCAGGGTGAGAATCAATATCTCCTTGAATGCGACGAATGCGGCGGTAAAGCTCGTCAGCCTCACGTCGATCGCGGCGATCGAGAATGTCGTCTTCTTCAAGGTTTTTCTCGTCAGCAAAGTCCATAGCATCCAAAAGAACCTCTTTCTCCTTGATTTTCTTCTTGAGCTGGTCAAGAGTCAGCTCATCATTCGAAGCAACCGATGCGGGAGATTCGGGCCGAGGAGAGTTGTTGCCAACCCTACGGCGAGCGCTAGATCTGTAGCCAAACTGCTCGTCTTCGTTTTTGAAGACTGTGGCATCTTTTCGGCCAGCAACGGCTCCAGCAGGCGCACCCCTGAGCGAGCGATTCTTCATGTAGCTCACACCCGTCTTCTGAGGCAACAGAGCGGCACCAGATTTGGTGCGGAATTCGGACTCATCGTGGAGCATTGATTTCAGGGTACCAATGGACTTGCTGAAGTTGCGGGTCGAAGGAGGAACAAGCTCAGCAGGGAGGTTGTTGGGTAATGGGTAACCGTTAAGCTTTCTGTAGATCAAATGCATGGCAACAGCGAATTCGTCGAGATCCAGGCGGCCCTTGTTACCGTGATCAGCCAAAGTCCAAACGCGCTCCAGATCGGGCTTCTCAAGGCCACTTTGCCCAAAAATCTCAATGGCTTGGTCGCCTCCAATATAGCCCTTGCTAAGACCATCCCAAGCTTTGAAAAGGGAGTCGTAACGGGTCTTCTCTTCCTTTGTGATTGCCCAGGGAATAACAGCGTTTCCTTGAAGGCCCTGAGTGGTAAAATTTCCGGCCTCACGACCTTGCTGAGGCATCATTTGGGCCTGGAGAGCATCAATGTTTGGCAGACCGGTTGCAGGCGCATTGACCAGACCCCACTGGCCAGGTCGCCCTGTAGGCTGCGCGTTCAAGGGAGCAGCCATGCCACCCGCAGGACCAGGAGTCAGCGACTGGCCGTAACCAGTAGGCATAGGAGGCATTGGAGGCCGAGGACCGTTATATCCTGTAGCTTGGGGGTTCTGCATTCCAGGGAAGCCAGTTGCTTGACTCTGCAGACCCTGCTGTTGTTGCCCAAATCCTGTCTGCTGCCCAGGGAATCCCGTCATCTGCGCTTGTAGCAGCTGCGCGTTGGAAGCTTGAGCTTGAGGTAGGGGCTGCTGCGGCTGGGGTTGCTGGATAGTCGGGGGAGTCGCAGTGTTGGTCCTGATATCAGGGGTAAGGGAAGCACCTCCTGAAGGAGCCGCGTCGTCGGCGACACTGAAGCTGATGATATCAACCATGCTCGAAACCTCATTCTTGATGTTGTCGGGGAGACTAGGCGGCAACTGTTTGCCAGTGAGTTTTAAGTTGCACAGGTACATGGCAAGAGCGAATTCGGGGAAGTAGAGCTGGCCAGCACGAGTGGTATCGGCGAGAGTCCTACGCTGTATTAGCACCATACAATGGAACTACAAAAAGGAAATCAGTAAGTTGATTCGTACCAAATATGAGATAAGGCATCGCCATCAAGTCTTGATCGCATAAGCAGATCGCGCGCCTTTTCCCCTGACATGGTCATTCCACCATCACCCACAGCGGATTTGAACAAGGTCTCGAACTTGGCTTGGTCCTGTGCTGTGATGAAAGACAGTCGGATGTTGGGAATCTTGTTAGGCTGCGGCTTTTCTTGTCTTCGACCTCTTGGTTTCGCAGTACCACCTGTCTGGAAAGACGCAGCCATCTCAGTGAAACCGGTAGCCTGGGGTTTCATTGGTGCCGCAGGGGGGTTGGAAGGCCCGGATGCCGGTTGAGGCGACGCAGAGAAGCCAGTCGGCTGCTGCTGCTGCTGGAATTGCTGCTGGAACTGGGGTGGGATCGAGGGCATCGCGGGAGCACCAGTCTGGAAGGGTTGTTGCTGTTGAGGCTGTTGTTGTTGCTGCTGCTGGCCAGGAAACCCAGTGAATTGTTGTTGGAGAGGCTGCTGCGGCTGCAATCCCTGGCCTTGCATTGGAAAGCCGGTATACTGTTGCTGCAAAGGAGCTTGTGCGAAACCTGTAGGTTGAGGCGCAAAGGGACTGGGTTGCTGGCCAGCACCCATATTACCAAATGATCCTCCGCCATATTGTTGCTGCTGACCGCCGGGTCGCTGGCTGTTACCGCCTAAGAAGGCGTTCGAGTTGGAGTACATTGTGGTTGATCCCTATTCCGAAGACCACGTACGAGATCTCGTTTGGGGGGTCGAGGAGGCGCTAAATTCGGGGGTTGCGAAGAATCAAAAGACAGTTTCGGGAGCGTGGAAGCTCCTGCAATAGTACTTGAAGCTTAAAAATGCAAAAATAAGATGAGAAATGCAAAATTAAAGGACTGTAAGGCCCTCGGTCGGTAGTCGTGTAGTGGACAGAGGGCATCCACGAGATTGGATGTGATGATGGAGGAGTAAGAGAGAGTGGCTTCGTACGTGATGACGAGCGTCGTCTTGGGCAGGTTGCTGTAGGTAGATTTCTAGTGGAGTGTTCCCCCCCGTGGAGTGCAGCCGGAGCGCTTCTAGTGGCCCGCCAAGGCACCTGTGGGCTTTTGCAGGGGAATGGAAGCCCAAAGCAAATTGAGGTGGCTGAGACGGCACTCTCCTAAATTGGAACGAAGAGCAGGGATTGGCGAGTTCATTACGCTTCTTGTACAAAGCTATCGTGGATACTGACATATGCACCATGACGACGTATGCACCTATTAACTCTGCTGCTCTGTCCAAGATTATGAGGCTCGATGAAGCATTTGAGGATGTTGTATTCAATTCATCTAATAAAAATAGCGGAGGGTATCAAGAGTAATTTATACGCAAAATAAATGCACCAAAACCAGCAACAATGACAATAATCCATACCAAGACCTTCAAGCGCCTGCTTCCATATACCATATGCCTAATAACAAAAGAACTCCGGAATGATCGGCAAAGGGTCGACCACAATGCCATTGTCCTTGCACGCATTTTCCCCATTAGTATTCGTTATCCTCATCTCACGTGTGCCGTTCGTCAAACTGCACTCCATGTTCCTCTTCCTCAATACACCCAGCCTCATCGCTCCAGAATCGTCGATGGGCTCGTAGTTCCAATCCGAAGTCTGTATCATTAGGGTCGGCAAAGCTATACTCGTAATCGAGCCCGTCGTCATGTCCGTTTTGTTGGTTCCCTACTAGGTACTCTTTATCGATTGGACTGTCTGGCTCGGGCGGAGTAGGGACCGCTGAACCTGTGCTTGGGCTCTCTGCTGCACTGATACCCCCTTCACTCGAGACAATCGAGTATGACCTTGACCACGATCTTGTAACTCTGGCGCCTGGCTCAGCGCTGACTAAACGAGCCGGGCCTAGTGAGATCATGCTGGCTCTCTTGTTACTCAAATACGGGTTGGACGTACGGCGATTCAAAGCCCTTTTGGACTCAAAAGCTCGCAACGCTAATCCACCGAATGCTTTCGAGAAATCCTCCTCGCCGTCACAAAGCATGTATCCGTCATGACCTGAGTCTAGACGGCCATCTTCACCTTCCTCGAATAGCAATCGATTTCTCTCGAGAACCTCTTGCTGCGTGTGAACCGCGTCTTCCCACCCTTCACGTAATTGCTGTGCCAGAGGCTCACTGACGCTCTGTGGGATCTTTTCGTGTCGCAGCTTGGAAATCATGGATTGTTTGCGTACCGATGTTGCTGCAGCCGCCACGGCGCTGTCCACAGACTTTTGAATTGTCTGTGCAAGGTCGCGATCCGAGAAGGCTGAGAAATAGCGAATTGTCGTACTGTCGCTCAGGTGTCGTACCAGATGTCTGAAGTTAGAGAGATTAAAGTCGTTGCCTTCACAGTCCAAGCTGTGGAGAGTCTTGTTAGCAGAGATGGCTTCAGCCAGGTCTCCGATGTTGACATTGAGCATTTGACTTCGTACGCGCAGGTGTTCCAGTCTTGTGTTGGAACGAAGGCCACCCAGAGATTTAGAGAAGCCCCGACCGAGACGACCCTCATCTAGCTTGGCGTCAAACCCAGAAAGGTCGAGAAACCTGATTGTGTGGTTTTGCGAGAACAAATTCGAAAGTGCTCTGCATGCCGTCTCACTGGCCGAGTCGGGGGTAGCGGTACCAGCAAGACTCAGGCATTCGATTGTCTGGTTGACTGTCAACGCCTCCAGAAGTTTGATGTAATTAGCCTCCAAAGCAAACTCGACCATCTGCACGAAGAGACCCCAGGGCCCAAAGCATTCGCTGATAACAGCGCATAAGTCGTCGATCCCCTCATCCAACCGATTTCCGTTGATGTAAAGTGTGATCTGTCTACCTTGACCCATGGCATAGAACATCTGGGCGATCTGGGCACCTGTTAGGCCACATTTGCTCAAACGAAGAACACGAAGGCCTTCTGAGGATTGTGATGCCAGGTAGGCAGTCAAGATGTCAACCGTTGGAGCGTTGAGCTGAGGTAATTTTGTCAGTTTTATTCAATACAGCCACCATGAGAGATCACTTACAGCAATTCCGGACAAGTCAAGCTCTTCCAGGCGCCAAGAGCTTAGCACGTAGTCCTCAAACAATGGGACATCGTACGGAATTCTGGTGTTGCCAGCTATGTTCAGCTTTCTTATAGCCTGAAGTTGACTGAGTGAGTCACGGATAATCTCAAATTTGACTGTGCCCTGGTTCTCTGAGGTGTCAATGTGTTGAAGGTTCGCACCTTGACCTGGAATACCTGCCCAGAGAGTTGTGAGACCCTCGTCACCCAGACCACAATTGGATAAGTCAATCTTTTTCATGTAGACTTCGTCAAGAGCGAGAAGATTGGCCAGTTCCTCAATGTCACTAGGTGCAATGAGGTTGCCAGACATGGTGATGCTATGACAGAGGCATGCTTGGCGCTTCAGCAACAGCAAAATAGGTCGCAAAACCTCCGAACTGACTCTACGGGCACCCTCTGGGTCTTTGGAGCGACCGATAATGCTTCGTGGGCCCAGTATGTTCCTCAAATCCATGCTTCGTATCGATTCAGATGAAAACGCTAGCGCGTGCATCTCTTGGCTTAGCACAGAGGACTGCATGAGAATATCATAATGCTCTTCAGAGATCTTAACTCCGTTCAGTGATGTATAGGCAATAGTATCTCCAAAGTGCGAATAGTCCTTCTTCCCAGCAAGTCCAGATAAATCAATGTTGCGAAAAGATAGTTCTTTGAAATAACTGTTATATCGTAGGGCCCGAAACAATGCAAGCAATTGTAGAGTAGAATATGGCTGGCTGGTGGGAGGTAGAAGGCGGAAGGCTGGTTGGGAGGGCGTGTTCCATTCAATGGTCCAGCTTGGAACCTGGACTTTGAAGGCGGCGCAGTACGCGTGTAAGCTTCGCTCTAGACCCCCCAAATCGTTTCCAGATGTCAATTGAAGTGGCGGAGGAAGACCTTTTATATCGAAAATAGCCTTTTGTAAGTGCTGTGGCCACATGGGCTTCAGCTCTCGGTCTACTTTGGTCATAGCCTCAATGACATGTCGATAATGGACACTGGCAAGCTCAAGCCTATTTTCGCGACCAAGTGGCAACCTGGCACACATCAGCATCTAAAAGCATGATTCACGTTGTTGCTAATGACTTACCGAAAACTCATCACAAAACGTTGCTCATGCGACGCAACAGAAGCCCGAAAACGTATGAGCGAAACTGTACCATAAGACTGAACTTTCACACGCAGGTCGCCAGGTGCAGTCGTGTACTCTGCCTTTAGGACCTCGATAAAATACAACATAGCTGGCCCGATAACAATGTAGAACGAGGACCCATCGGAGAAGTGCTGAGAGTCGTCGCTTGAATTGGCCTTCTGAAGTGCGCCAACCGTGCGCTTGACGACAGGAAACGTCAAAACTTTTGAGGCATTTGCGTTCGAATCAGGCTCAGTGGTCTCCACGATGTGGTTGATTCTGGCTCTTAGGTTGCTGGGTATCAATGATGGAGACGGAGATCGTCTGTGGCTCATTCTGCAAGCCCGCTGAATATTGGCAAGCCAGTCATCACGATCCTTTGGCAACATGAAGAACAAATGTGCTTTTGAATATGCCAGCTTCGGCCACTGTGAAAACCACCAGATTTCGACACCAAAGCGAGGGCTTGAGCCTTCCTCATTAAAAACACCAACGATGGAACGCAGAGGAATTTCCATGCGTACATCTGAAGACGATTTGCTTGTACTGTGCGAGCTGCTTGGTTTCAGCGTTCCATCTCCTGTCCTGATCTGCGGGAAAGCAGCTTTTGCGCCATCTACACTCCCAAACTTGATTAAGCAGGTATCCGTCAAAATCAGGTACTCGGCGCGAGCTTTCAAGAGCGTAACATCAGTCTTGAGTGGCCCGGACTGAATAAGTTCCATTGACGAGTAAGGTACTTCGGGGGTAATCGCAGCGATTTCGGGAGCAGACGCGCTCATCGGCGAGGCTATTGATACCCGACGGTGTATTCTATCGATCATGGACCCCGAACCGGAATGGGTCTTTTGTAGGCGTCGCATAGAGGATGAGCTTCGAGATGGGCTCTGTGACATGGACTCCATGGACGAATTGCTGAGCGACCGAAGCGCTTTGGAGAAAACGCGGGGTTTCTTTCCATCGCCGTTGTCGAATCCTTTGGCCCCATCGTTAGGAATGGGTACTGGCGGTGTTGTCTTGAGGGTTGGAAGAGTCATCCTCTTCCATTTCTCATTCATCTTGGCGGATCCGCGGTTGTGCTTAGAGTACGATCGTTGACGGGTTTTCGAGGCTTGATTATTGAAGTTTCCAATCAGTAAAGATAGAAGAACAGATCAGGTTGTATAACTATGCTCAGCATGCCGACAACATCGAAGATGCTTAAGACACCAACTCCTGATTACAACTGAAAGTCCGTTTTCTTGGTTTGACGAGTCCGCAAACGATATGGATGAAAACCGCGGACTAGGTAACAGGACCGTCTCGACGTCAAGATGTCTCAGTGCGTTCGGCTACGATGCAATGTCGCAGAAGGTTGAACAAATCAAGCTTCGAGGACCTCCCGCATGCGTTGTCGTCGTTATCGAGCGGGATGTGGGTGTGCCAACGCCCTCGTTGAACCCAGTATTTTGGGTTCGGTGACAGCAATTAAGCTGAGCGTTGCGAGTTGTATATGGTTGAGGAATGCGCCACGAGGCTGAGCGCTATGCTATGTATCGACACCCAACTGGCTTGTACAATACGATTGTTCCAGGACTGGACGTGATAGATACTGCAGACAGTCACGCAAGACAAGAAATCGTTGGATGTGAAATGGTATGTGGCAGATACAGGCAGAGTGCTGGCGAGAACAGAGCAGAAAGACAGATGAATAGAATTGGTAGATATCACGGGTGCGAGCTGAGCGAGGTTCCGTGTCGGTTGGGTGATGGGGCGGCGAGGGAATGGCTCTATCCCAAGGGTGACGTCGTGGTGACCAAGACAGTTAGTTACTGTGGTTCAGATCGAAAGAATGAGAGATCTAGATCACAGCCTTGGATATGGCATGCTAGAAGATACTGCCAAGAACTGTAACTCGACGGTAACGCAGTGCAATGCGGAAGCTGCAAGACTTGACCTAGGTTGATGTAGTCAAGAATGCGAGCGAGACAGAGGCTTTGATAATACGAGGTGTGCCGTGCAATGAGGTTTCCGATCCGGTGGTCCCGGAGACGAGGACGGGAGGTTTCTAAGGAGGAATGAGATATAAGTCCAAGGCTGAGACAGAGAGAAAGGACAGAAAAGATGAAAAAGAAGACAGAGCCACCACCAGTGGTGGGTGTTATGATAATAGATGAGAATGGATGCCTTTGACAAAGAAACAGGAGCTAGTCAGGTAGGTATCGCAACCAGGGCGGCCGCTAACCAAAAGAAAGAGATGGGTAAGATGGATAGGACAAGCAAGAGCGGGTTTGCTAGGATTCCATAGATAGGTGCAGTATTTCAAACGAGGGAAAGATGGGTAGAGAAATGTCGAAAGGAAAGGAAGGAAAATAGAAAAGCAAAGAACGAAAGAAGAAGCTCGCTCATCTAAGTCTGGTATGGTATGGTATGGCCTGGATGGTCTGAGGTTACCTTGGGTCCCGTTCATTCATGGATGTCACTTCCAGCTCACTGAGGTCACGTCAATTGTCGTCGTCATAAGGACTGCTGCGGCTTGGGGGGTAATTTTTAGTGGTGGATCATCCACCATGGATCTGTCGGGTTCAGCATCCAGCCCGCCCGGGCACCCAATGCATAATTAAATAACAACCACATTACGGGCTACCAGTTGGGTCAAACAACCTCAGCTCCACCGCCCATACAAGTAAATCTCCAACGGCGGACTTGGGCTTTGACCCAGCAACTCAACCACAAGAGGAAAACCCCTTGCAAGGCCGTGGGTTATGTTATTCCACGCCAAGCACAAACATGGCCCAGTGCATCTGTAGTGTACTTTAGATATCCGATCTCGATCAGAATGAGAGAGGAAAAAAAAAAAAGATGGCCAATTGGACGAACGAACCAACAACAATAAATCTCTCCATGTTGGCCTGTGGCTCATTACTGGCCCACGATTAGGA
>JABFEY010000040.1:0-199801 GCA_013618495.1 Fusarium longipes | reverse complement strand
CACTACCTTTGGTCGTATGTAACAGATTAAATATCTATTAGATATATATAGATAGTAGTCCATCAGAAAAATATAGAGGGCTTCTCAATGGATCTCTATCTACCTAGGTAGCTCGCATCGCATATTCTTGTGAAGACCACTGACGATATTGAATATAGATTTTGATATATTTCATCATTCAAATTTGGTAAACTGAAACTTTGCATACTTAAATCACACAAATCAACGTCATGTCCAGAGTCCGTCTGCCTTTCTGTCATATCCTCAATTACAACTGACTCTTGACATATCTATTTAATTACCTTCTCATCGTCATCTCATCAATGTTCCTTATGCAAACACCCTGAATACATCAATCTGGGATCCTGTGCTTCTTTGATCCTCGTACAAAGTAATCGGGCCAATTTTTTACGTGATGAATCAGCCTCCATGTCTGGGGGTTCCTCCCAGAATGTCGAATCAATGCCAGCCCAAGGCGTGCTGTCACATGTTAGGTTTGTCCTTGGAGACTCAAAAGGGGCCTGGTTCGCCAATTCTGTCGTCCACCAGCGTAGCAATTTAATCTCTTCATCTAGAGCAACGTCCTCACTGACAAAATTGACAGCTTCTTCAGCCAGTGACTCTGCACTACGGCACCAGGAAACTGATGGTGGATTTGGTTCGCTACCCTGCACGGTGCTTGGTTGTACGAGCTTGGTCGAGCAATTTTGCAACACGGGGCATTCCCAGTCAGAAGATTTATCGGCCATCATCACTCGAACTGTCCAATGGATGACTTGTTGGGTTTTGGTTGATGCTGTGTTTGTTATGGTACCAACCTGAATTCCGTCCTGCGTTTTTGAGGATTCGGTATCCAGGTGCGGTATTCGGGAAGCTTTCGGAAGCGCTTTGAAGAAAGAAGTCACTGAGTCAGAAATTCTCCCTGTCCCGATCAATATTAGTTTCCATCCTTATGGCTCATAATTCGCAATGTGTGACGAACCATGGGCAGACAAAGTGGGCGCGCTTGACTTGAACCCTGTGATCGATAGCGATCCCCTCTCTGCTCCTTTACTGCTACTAACGTCCTGCGGCAGTAAGAGCTGCTGCAGAGCGTAATATGATATCTTGATGTGAGTGTAGGTCTTGAGTTGGGCCACCATCCATATCAGGGAGATATTCGCAAGTCCAATGTCCTCATAACCGCCGCCAATGTCACTGTGAGCTCCGAGAAACCAGCATTGCTTGATGTTGAGAGGCGACTGTCTGCTCTTCGAGGAATCACTCCAGATATTTGGCTTGAATAACGATCGACGCTCGTTCAAAGCAAGGGCATGGAACACATTATCGACAATCCCAGGTACCGAATTGTCCACCATTGCAAGCTTGTCGCGCGAAGGTCGCAGCCACGACAAGGAATCTGGCAAGCCTAGAGCGCTGACGGTATCCCAGACCACGCACGCTTTAATCTTTGTGACGTCGCGGAGGCAGTATATGTTGTCAAGATGCTGGAGTGCCAGGCTTCCCTCGCTGAATGAGTTGCGTAATTCCTCAGGCGTGATTGTACCGTCTAGCCACCGATCATACAACCAGTTAAGATGGGTCAACCCGTATGGTGTGAGCAGCCCAATTACGTCGATGAACGCTGCCAGGCATCGGACGGTATATGCACCTCTCGAGAAGCCAACGAGGTAGATCACATCCTTGCGCGATGACCAATTTGTACATATGAAGTTGTATGCCCGCTTGACATCCGTGTGAAGTCCTTGGTATGCTATCAGCGGAACTCTGCTGGGTTTCATGTCATGACTGATACTCACCGCGCCCGAGCGCAGCGTCATACATGTTCGTTATGTTTGACGTTCCGGTAGCAATACCGGTCTGGTAGTGGATAACCTGAATGTAACCCAGGCCGTCAATCTGAGTATCCAGAGACCGTGCTAGCCTTGCAACATTGGTTAGAGGGTTGTCCGTGCCGATGCTATCATTCTCCGTCCCGTCACAACAAACGACGATTCTTCTATAAACCATGACAGTGGTACTGTCACTATGCTTGCCTTAGTTAGTGTTTGCTTTGATCGCTATCTGGCACAGTATTAGTAGGAGGTATTGTGCTTCATCGAAAGAGAATGGAACTTGATCCTAGGTCTTGCCTGACGTGTTTATCAGAGGTTTGATGCAGGCTTTAAATAGGTAGAATGTACCAGAAAGGTCGACCACAGCATTTCCCTAAATTTGCCTCCCTCAGGACCGGTTGTCGAGATGAGACCAGTGAAAAGCCATCTAGCGCACTCCATATTGAGGCACCCATTGCCTAAGTGTGACAAAAGGCAAAGAGGCTCACAGAAGTTGATATAATTTGCTGTGTTGCTTTTCAGCTGCTCACCGGGTTACCTACAGGACCGTCCTATCAGAAGTCTTTGTGTATATGTAGCCATGGATGACAGCATGACTAGGCTCTGTGACTCGTGCCTTGCATTATGTGGAAATGGGTTGAAAAACAAGAAGTTGGCTGGGCGTTTCTAAATGGAGCTGGAGTATAAAAGAAGCAGTTGTGTTGGGAGATGCGCGGATAATAGCCCATGACTCGATCGGGTGTATGTAGCGTGGTTTATTGATTGCGTTCAAGTAAAAATGGCTGGTCGAATAAAGAAATACATTTGACGCAAAACATGCGGGCACGATTATGTGTTCTCTGGACCATATTTATAATATAACCCTCATGCAGCCCGAAAAATGCGTCACAGTCTCAAGTCCTAGCGTGTGCGACCTGAATGACTGATTAGCGCTGAGCTACTAAGGTATGTAGGGATCCATGTCTTCGTGCTTGTGGGTTCTCATGATACCTTCACCCATGACAAAATTATTCATAATTTTTCTTGGAAGTTGCGAGGGCTCTTTCAGTTCTGTAATACTCGGGCATTTCGTGTTAATAGTATTGCTTCCTCTGTCGGTTATCCAAGCCCTCTTCTTGCGAATGATAAACGGCCTCATGGAACGTCAACAACGAGGTAGCCATGATGAAATTATCCGCACACTTACAGGCGACAATACTACCATAAACATACAAGAGATCTAGTTAGAAAGCTGTAGGGAAACCGTTTTGGTCGATTTTCCACGGTCACGTCAGTTGGGTAGTTATACCCGTTGAGCCATGATGACCCCAGCCATACCATTATCAGGCAACAAGGCAATGTACAGAAGACAACACATGCAACCTCTATCATATGATTGAAACAACAGTTTCTCCGGATAGCCAGATTTTCTAATAATTGACCATTCTGTACTACTACAAGTGTCCCAGCATCCCGAGGCCTACATGCCTATCGGTAATTGACTGTGTAGTCATGGAGAAATCACACAGTCTGCGATGTGGGGTAGGCTTGGTTTATCTGTTTCTGCAGTGATATTGATATAGTTTTCAATACTTATGCGAGCCATAAAAAGAAGGTTGGCAAGATACAGTTGGCTAGGAGTTAGGACTCTTCACTCAACAGTTATGCGGCCATCCTGCACAATATAGAGTGTATTGTCTATCCCTAAGCGGGGCTGCAATGGATGCATCTTACTGACAGTTGTCGATAATTGACATGACGAGATATCCTCAAATATGGTCAATGTCATGAAGCTTGGCGACCCGATTACTGTAGGTTAGTAACAACGACTGGATATTTCACCATGTGACTTCTGAGGGAACAATATCATACGCGCTTCGCCTGAATCATCTGATGCCTTATAACAGTTAGTTTTCGACACCAAATTAGATTCTAAAAGAGCAGTCACCGTTATGGTACTCGAAAGACAGAGTTGATTCACGTAGTCAATGAAAGGGATACGCACAGGGCTGAAGTCCTACGCGGTGCCAACGCAACAAGATAGTTAAGTTCATTGCAAAGTGCATGAGCTGCCATTAGGAGACTTACCTGCTCTTGTGGTTCTATGCTATGCAGACAGCTTGTTCTCAAATTATGCTCTCCCAGTGAGCACTCAGTCCAATAAGCTATGGAACAGCGGCACGAACAACAGATACTCCATAAACAACGTTAGTAGCGATATGTAGCAAACAAACATGTCCTTCGACCATATTACTGGCTAGGTAGTGTTATTCTGTCTCCACGAACTTAAAGATCTGCTCTGATGTGTTCAGTACCTATCTTGCCTGTGCTCTGTTTCCCACAACGCACATCCCACTGTAGATTCTGGAGGTTGTGCCACGAGTAGAAACAAGACTAATGTCCCCTGATCGAGGTACTAGCATATGTGGCTTGCAATTGTAATCATATGATACCTTATGCGCCGTATGTCATGGATAATGCCATGCCGAAAATCTCTCAGACCGTCCATGTAGTATCCAGCTGCAGATACGTTAATGTTTTATGTGTCTTCCATAGCTACTAGTGATTCCCAATAGTATG
This sequence comes from Fusarium longipes, assembly GCA_013618495.1. Taxonomy (NCBI): domain Eukaryota; kingdom Fungi; phylum Ascomycota; class Sordariomycetes; order Hypocreales; family Nectriaceae; genus Fusarium; species Fusarium longipes. The sequence goes on along the minus strand of JABFEY010000040.1, from coordinate 195,407 downwards.
TTAATAGCGGGAACTCAATGGGTCTATATTGGGTGCATGGTGTCTTTTCTTGACACGTGCTTCTCCCAAACATCTCTACTACCTTCTTATCAGGATGCCATTCCGTATGATATTTTGAAAATTCAAGCAACAGCCCACCGGTTTCTCGCAAAGCATTCTGATCACTAGGAAGGTCAATGACCCTAGCTTGGTAAGATTACAGCTGTTTTGTATGATCCATCTGCATGTTAAGGCTTATAGCTGTATCATACATAACCTTTGCTGGCATGATCATCAAAATCACCGAGGATGGCATGGGCAGAAAGCTCTCCAATCCACTTGCCAAGAGACTGCGGGGCATGCTCGATCCTTTCCCAGACATACTGATTAGAAATATATAGGTAAACATGTTTACGAAATCTCACAACGCCTGTCAAAGACCATATCACGGAACTAGGAGCGTCCATGGCCATGCAACTTCCGCATCAGTAAAACTAGAGTAGTGTAATTGGTATAATGCAGTTTACCAGATTTTGGACTGCTTCAGGTATAAGGACTCTGCAGCCTCCTCAAAATTTGTCCGTTAGAAACCCCTATCAAAACTACCAAGCAACCGACTCCCAGCATGCCATTTCAACTACCATTCCGAAAAGAGCTCCATGAATGAAATAGAATAATCCAATGCCTCCTTCCACTCATGACGTCTCTGATACAGCCCACCCTCACCGAATCTGATCTGAGGGATTCTTTTCTTTCTAATTCATCATAGAGACTGCGGTCACAGTCTCCGCCGTTTGAGCTTTCCCTCTCGACTCTTGGTCCATGATTGACTCGCATCACGCTTCCTCCTCAATCCCCGATGCGCACTCATTGGAGAAGAGGATTCTGCGTTTTTATACCCAGCATTGCTTCGTAAAACACGTCTATTTAAGGAACCAGAAGCAATCCCTGGAATTATTTGACTCGGTAAGGATGAAGGCGCCCCGCTCTAAGGGGATCCTTCGGATTCACTGCATTTGTTGCACAGCCACTTGGGGCGAGTCACTGGAGTAGTAGCTGACTTTTCAATGCAGTTAGCATGGTAAAGCCGGTTCGGGCATTTCTAAGAGAAAGATCAGTAAATATCTGACCTTGTAATGGCGTAGACATCGCATGTAATACCTTGTTTGAGCAGATCAGAAGAGAAGGGCCAAGAACGGGGAGTTTGCACATCGTACACCCATTCCCGCCTTTCGTGATCTGTGAAGCACGAGATGACTGTTTCGATGTGCTGTCAACCGTCATGTCATCGTTCGTCTGCTGTTCGCCGCCGCCAGACTTCAACCGAGCTCTTGCCTCCTCAATCAGCTTATTAGCATTATCGATACCCTGGTCGTCCAATACATCACGGGCCATCAGAACACACATATGTTTGCCAAATTCGATCATTCGATGACCTTCACTAGCCAGCCACATTGCGTTCTCTTTGACGAACTGGAGCCAAGCTCGTCTAAAGTATGCTCCAGAAGTGACGTTTTGCTCAAGGATAAAAGCATCCCACTTGCAGATATACTCCTTCTCCTCTGCCGAAACATCAGAGAATTCTCCTATATCCTCACGATGCTTTTGTATCAACCATGAACTTTCCACTACAGGTGTCGGCAGTTCCTCTCCCGGTTTGAGGCGGGCTTTGCTGATAGGGTCAAACAAGGGTTGGGAGGAGTCCGGGATAATGATTTTCTTCTTCTTTGGTCGTGGGGCAGCTGGCTGTGCTGTTGGTAAAGGCTGCGGAGGTTTGGTAGCAGGCTTGTTAAGCAATGGCTTGATAGTCGGGGGTTTCGATGGTGATAGCACATCTGGATCGTTATGGTCCGGACCCAAACGTGAACTTATCCACGAATCGTCACCTCGATTGTAGTCTTCTAAATTAAACGGCTTTGTCGGCTTCCCAATCTGCAATGTCTTCATGGGTGAATCAACAAGGCCAGAAATGCGAGTAACGCGAAATAGCGGCCCTTCACTAGTAACTTCTAGAGCATAGTCGTAGCTGGGGTGATAATCTTTCAGGTGAGCGTGCAGCATATCCAAGCCCTCATTCGAACAGCCACAGTTCAGACATCGCCAAGAGTCCAACTGTACCGGTGTGTTGACTGGTGGCAGATATGTGACACGACCCTCAATTTGCGTAACCTGCCCAGCTTTCGCTCGAGGTTTGGGCCCTTTTCCATGTGCCTGAGCAGTCAGCCTCTTAAGGTTGTACTCCTTGTTGTTGGCTCTTTTCCTAAGGTGGCGGTTCGGTGTTTGATCACCTTCCAACTCCTCATCCATATCATGTAACAAGTCATGTGACACGTCCTCATTGATCTGCTCGTGCCCACTCACACCATTCGCGTCATGAGTGCTGTTGAGACCATCAGGCTCGGGCATAGCGCCTTTAACGCTGTTTACACCATTCATGTCACGATCATGAGAATTGTTGGTGTCCTTGATGCCATTGGTGCCGTTAGTCCCGTTCACCTCACTTGTGTTGCTGACAACGTTTGCGCGGTTCTCAGCCTCAACAGGGCTGACGCCGTTTGACTGATCATCAGAAAGGAGCTCTAGATGTCCATTGGTGTAAATTTCCTCTGCATCGGGGTCGACAGCAGTGATACAATTTTTGGCAGTTTTGTCGATAGGCCGGAAACCGGTGGTCCAGCGCAGATCTACATCCATGACATAATCGGTAGAGCACTCCGGTCGTTGTGGGTGAAACCCAGTTGTGAGCCTGACAGGATTCTTACGTCTAGCGAAGACCTGATTGAACTCGCTGTGCAGTACCCAGGACTGCTTTCCAGCATCAGTGAGTGGCGAGGGTTGACTTGGATAAAGCCCCAGTTCCTGAGCATTGAGTGGCGGCCAGGCTCCATCATTGAGCGAACTCAGCTCAACATCGAGTTTGTAAGAGGGTGAGTAGTCGTGGGATGCGTCATCTTGCCTGTTTACAAGAATGGTTTCCTCAGGAACTAGAAACGGCTTTGGCGGCTTAATGAAAATAATTCGATGGGGGCCGGCGGGATTCTTGTAGGAAAGTATATCGCAACTCTGGCTGATGCGATAGAGGATATTGGTAAAACCACCGCTCTCATCGGAAACCGTGATTTGGCATTTACCCTTACTTTTGATGATGTCGTCAGCTGGGGGAGCTTCTTGAAGAGGTCGAACTTTTTTGGAGTCTTTATGAAAGATCTTGTGAATCTCAACGCGGAGATGTGAGCGATTTTCCAAGTCTGAAGGTGAAACCTTAGCGAGTGGTTGAGTAGAAGTTGACAAGCGTGGACGCTTCTGTGGAGGGGGAGCAGCATCATCATGGCTCTTGGGCGCAGAGAAACTGCCACCCATCTTTTTAGCGTTGTGCGTAACTAGCCAGCTCTGTTGAGTAAATGGGGCTGTCCTTGTGTATGTCTTTCTCTGTGTCTGTGTCATGGTGAAAGAAAAAAGGACCAAGGAAAGAAGAAACAGTAATTAAACAACAAGCTAGGTAGTCAGCTTGCGAGCGCGGAACCCTGTGTTGCCACTGATTGCAAAAGGCGACGGTTGTGGTTGGGATTGTGAGAGTACCGCATGAGATGAAGTAGCTATTGCGACCTTGTGTTGACTGTTTGGTTTGCTGAGAATAAAGAAAGGGCAATAGATTAGATTAATAGTTGACTGCTTTGACGCTCATTATTTTCATTGTCTGCTGCCGCCATGCAAACCAGTAATAAGTTTGTCGGATATAGGAGATGGAGGAGGAGGAGGAGAGGAAGTCAAGAAGAAGACGGATAGAAGGGTTGGTTGATGGATGTAAATATGAGTTTAAAGGAGGAGATGCGGGATGGAACCTGCCTGCCCGGTCGCGTTTACTCTGTGGAAAACAGGTCCCAAGTGCGCCGCGTTTAAGTTGAATTGAAACTCTCCCCCGTCATCAGCGCGCTCTGTCGCTTTGAAGAAAAGTCAGAGATATAGGTGACCCTCCTTATTGACAGTTTGCCAAGTGAGCGCGACAAAGAGAGAAACTGGCGAGACGCGTGCTGAGATTCCTAGACGGGCAGTGACAATGACAAGTGAAAGTGCAACTGGGGGCCTGGGGCTTGGAGATTCTATCGCGACTAGAGGTAGAGCCTAGCCCAGGGCGTCATGCCTATGGGCAACAGAAAAGTCGACCTCTTGAATTAGGTGTGCAAAAAATAAATAACCTAAAAAGCTAGCCCAAACCCCGAAAATCGACTCACTAATTTCGTCCTTTATCTGTTCAGCGGCCAAGTTTTCTAAACACCCCAAGTCAGGCCTGGCAAGTAGCGGAGCATCCTCAAGCGGGGCGGGACCAACCCGGGTTCGCTCCACAGGCCATTATCAAAGGCAGCGAATTATAGGCTCTGTCTCAAGCAGAACTGTGCGCTGGAAATTATCACATATGCACCTGAGCGGATGCGCTGACCCCTTTAGCCTCTCGATTATCCATTACAATCCATGTCTCGCGAATTCAATTCATTCTATCATGAGAACTGAGGTCCATCATGCCTTGTTGCCAGTGCCCTATTTCTCTTGTCCAATACACCCAAACCACTACACAGTCATTCAAACTCAGTGCGTATCGTTCCGACTTGTACTTGTTCTAAGAAAATCAAATATGCGGCTGTCCGGGCTTCTGATCCCACTTTTGCCTGAGCAATCTAATCTAGGTAGTCAGAAACCTATAGTAGTATCTATCGCCAAAAGGTTCAATCCGAACCCGTTCACCATGAGCAAAGGTGCCATGATTGCAAGCCATGGACGAGCCTTGGAAGATTATTGAATCACGCGAAATCAATTGAAGTCAATTTTTACTTGTATAGCATGATATTGTCCCTCCATATTCTATCTATCTGGTAAATGCATGGCTTTATTTCGCTCCAGCCTTGCCGCGTGCTGCTACTAAGCTCGAATGATTGGTCACGCCTCGAGCATAAGACCCACTATAGAGATACGCTAACGCAAGGCTGACCATACTTGCAGGAACCAGGCTAGGTCGTGCCCCTCCAACTCTCTTACGACTCCAAACCTACCTACATCATCATTGCACTTAAGTGCGCTGCTCCCTTTCGAAGCGCAACGTAGGGAAAAAAACAAACCAATTTGATGAATCGATTGATTCTACTGCCTTGTCACGTCCGACTTCCAACTCTAGCACCAGTATTGCCAACCAACTGGCGACGGAACGCCTAATATAGTTAGGCTCAGTCTTCCAAGGTACGACCATTATTCGTCCAGCGCCAGTCTGCATTATGCCACATACAGCCCTTCCCTACTTTCGATTCTCTATATCTCGAACAGTACCAATTCAGTGCGTAGCTAACATAATTTCTCTAAAAGGGTGCTCCGAGATGGCCCGTACCCGGGCCGCTGACCGCCAAAGTGTGCCCGACTCCGCCCGTCGCAACCCTCCTCAATCCTCACAGGCGCAAGCTACTTCATCTCCAGCACGCCCAAGGCGGTCGCGGAATCTTGCGCCTCGTTACAATGAATCCTCCGAAGACAATTCCGACTCTTCCTTGAGCAACCCACACTTGTCCGACGAGGTAGATGTTGAGAGCGAGATCGAACAAGATGGAGAGACGCAGTCTAGATCACGATCACGTCGAATTCAGAACACGCGGCCAACAGAAGATGTACCCAGCCTAATTCCTTCCCGTCGTAGTGCACGACATACTACTCGCTCTAGAGCATGCGCGGATGACGACTCTATGCTCAATGCCGTGCTTGCTTTGGTAGGGGAGGAGTCTACTCCGAGAAACCAGCAAACAAGGAAACGGTCACAGCCACCAAAAGGAAAAAGATCGTCTCTCAAAAAACGACGTGTCTCTTCTGAAGTTGAGCCGATACCACAGGGCGTTGTTCCACACTGGACTAGTCCCCAGATACCGTACGGTGCTTGGACCGATATTTTCTATTACGCCGCCATCGCAGGTCATGACAGCCTTGATGTCAACTGGTTGATTACCGCTGCTACGACTTGCAAGACTTTCTCTGAAGCAGCTCTGACAGCTATTTATCGGTCCCCGCCCCTGACAACAACAGGGAAGGCCAAACGATTTGCGGCCCTGCTAGAACGCCCACCTTCTGAAACACGTTTCAATTATCGCGCGAAAATCGAGACTCTTTATGTAGATATTCATGTTGTGCCTCAGCCACTATTGCCCAAAATACTCCATGTGCTTCCACGCTTAAAGGAAGTTGTCTTCTTCACACCGTCTGATCAGCCACCATACAGGCAGTTGGATCGCACAGTGAGATGGCAATACACAGAAGAAATATTCCATGCTTTGAAACCAAGCTCTGAACAGCCAGATCTGATCAGTGCTGAAAACAAGGAGTCCTATACCACTCTGAAAAGTTGGGAGTGGAGTGGAAGCCTGCTGGGAGGACCTGTGGCCACCGTGAAAGATGTTATACGCGTCCATCAGGACCCTTCATTCGCTCATCTCACCAAACTTAGCTTCACAAACTTCCAAGTCCCATCCCTCTATAAGCTAGGGGTAAAGGGTGTCACAGAGGAGCGGGAACTAGAACTTTACAACGAAGATGAAGCTGTTATCAAGTCGATTGCTGAGGCAATTTCCCAATTGAAATCTCTTCAGCACCTGGTCTTTGAGTCGTCTACTATCATGAATGACCGGCTGCTTCCCCTTTTGCCCAAGGATCTTACGCATCTCTCTCTGATCAACTGTTGGGAGATCAAGTCTGATGAGTTTGCACCATTCCTGCATAGCCACGGCAGACACCTCCGCATCCTCAACCTGATGCACAATCAGTCATTAGACTTGGTCTTCTTGACCACTTTGGCTGATGCTTGTCCTGAACTGGAAGAACTGCACATGAACCTTTCTTATTTTCACCATCATGACTCTGTATCTTCAACCAGTAACGATGCTGACCCTTTGTACGACCAAGTTTTGTTACCACATCAGAAGCCAGAATGGCCGCCAAGCCTTCGGATTATTGATTTTGAGCACATTCGACATTGGACCATTGAAACAGCAGAAATGTTCCTTAATTCTCTTCTAGAGAGTGCGGGTTTTTTGCCTAATCTGCGATATCTTGCTATAAAGACAATGCTCAACATACCCTGGAAGGCCCGTGCTAACATGCGCCACGAATGGAGACGGAAGCTGGACAAAGTTTTCCTTCGCCCTTTTGAACCACCGCAAAAGAATTACTCTCTACGTCAAAAGCAAGATGAGCAGGAACCCCAAGTGTCGGAAAAGGTGAAGAGGCCGAAACGTCACTCTGATGGCCCATCCCGGAGGAGCAGTCGTCTGGCGGCCCATGTTTCTGATTCTGATTCGAGGCATAGCACCAATTCGAAGGGTCTTCGCAGCTCCCATGGTCGCCCGACATATGCAGAACCAGAGACCGATGAGAATGAGTTTGAAACTGACTCGGAAGATGAAGGAAGTGTGCACACAACGTCAAGTCAGCATGAAGGGGAGGGTAAAGGTGACGGTGAAGTGGCTCCGGCTAAGAAGCTAGAAGCGCCTGTAGTTCAAGGACGCTGCACTACTGTCTCGCTCGTCTTTGATAACCAGAAGCCTACTGAATTACAATATGGCATGGAAGACTTCATGGACGAAGACCATGAGGAATCAGACGAGGAATGGGATGGGGATCATGAGGAGGAGGAGGATGCAGTCTTTATCTGGCGTTAGGTTAACTGCGAGCACGGCAATCTAGCAAATGGCTACCTCCTCACTTTACGATATTCGGATCGAATATTCTTGAGTGTCATTAAACTGTTTACTGTACCTAGTAACATTCATGCAATTGCATATGATACATGCCTAGTTAGGATTACTCCCTTAAATGCTGTTGTTGCTGCTGGAAAGACCCGAGTAATTTGCAGGCTTGCCTGCACATCTTGGCCATTTCCCGCGTGCTACAATTATATCGTCATGTACTTGTTTAGGCCGTGAAAAACACTTGGTACAATTCTGATGTTGCTATTTCGATGTTGGCAGCCATTAAAATTCAAACTTGTGATTGCGCACCTGCGAACTTGGTGATAGCTGCGTGCAGTTGGACTGTGTGGGGTGATGACTAGCTGTTCTTCAACATCATGCATGATAACCGGGCTTGTAGAGCAATGAATCTCCATTCTAATAACTATCAGTTGAATGGAATAGAATACGAATAATAATTTCGTCTTCATCTTTATCAAACAAGCGAATTATCGTGGTAGCTAGATCTTGTGGAGGTCTAATCGTCTAATTGTGGCTGTCATCATGACTGGCAATGGAAGCATTCGTCCAGGATGAGAGCACCATGTCCCCACTACGGCATAACGCAATTATCATTAAAAGTGTCCAGGCTCACTCCAATAAGTTTGAGTAACTAATGGATGTTTCGAAACTTCCTAGTACTAACAGTAAAAGCCCCGTATGATACTTTGATCTTATACTTCACACCAGCAGCTGTGCCTCCCATGGCACAAAAAACATTAGCAACATCTCTAGAGCCTACCTCTGAACGTCAAGCGAGACTGCACTTACCATCATCCATGATAATTACAGACACTTTTAGTGTATTTTGAGAACCCGTAGTGCCTCATCTGCAGCTTCTTCCCACAATACAAACAGGTATTAGATCTTGAATAGCAACTATTTCAGGATACTGAATTGGGCATTACTGATGTGGCCGGTGATATAAGTACATAAGATTATCATGCAAGACGTATAAGTTTATTCCATGCTACCCCACGGCGTCAGAAGAATCAGCCGCTGGGAGCCTAGAAGACAAAATCACTTAGTTGCCTTATGATCATGGATGCTTAAATAGCCTCTTAGGCTATTTATTTCTGTCGCTCTAAGCTTTCCATGGGAGTTAATTTTTCTGATACCCACCTGGCTACTATTGATCCTGGTTTGCCTCATTAGGTAGGAAGGGAATCCAGTATTTGCAGCCCCGACTAACACCATGTGCTACACTTTGGTATCCATCTGAACCAAGCACAAGTCATTAATTTGCACCGCCTGCGCCCAGCCAAGAAATACACAATGCATATAAACTCATTCATTAGAACGCAGCACCCCCCATGCCCTCTCCCGCAAGGTTCTTCATACTTTTCTCGCTCAAGTCGCTTCGCATCTCCCAGGCTCGCGAGTCACGCTCAAGTCTGTTCCATGTGTAGAGGCTCTTTCGTAGCCGCTCCTGTTTTGCATACAACTCGTCTCTCACCTTCTCCTCCTCATCTTTCAATTTGCGGTAATGTGGCTCCAGCTCACGAGTCACGCCCAGGGCGACAGGTGTCATTGAAGGATCCAGCTTGCCACCTGGGATAATTGGAGGCAATGTGGCAAGCATAGATTGCGCCAAAGTTTGCCGTGCACCGCCGGCATGTTGAGCTGACGGTCCAGTCGGGGGGTTGAACGGCCGAGACTGTGTTGGTGTTGAGGCCAAGGGAGCATTTGAAGGAGCGACTCGCGGCCCGGTGGGAATAGCCGAAGGCCCATTGGGTGTTGATGGTGTGGGAGAAGGCCCGGAGAATTGTCTCGCTGGTGGTTGATTCCAACCGCCGCGGCCTCCGCGCGGAGCAAAACCACCTCTGGCTGGAGGCACATAACCTCTTGGACCAGCTGGTGGTATAGTTGGACTTGTGGTTTCTGAGCGCTGTGGAGGGGCGGTAGGAGTACGAACCCGAGCTGGAGGGGGCGGGGCTGGTGAGGCCACTGGAGCTGCAATGTTCCTATTTGCTGCTGGGCCAGTCGGGGGGGCTCTCAGAGCTGCAGGCCCTCGTGGTGGCGACCGTACTGAGGCAAGTGCGTTTGTGTCGTAGGGGCCAGGCCTTGGGGCCTCTCTAGGCGGTGCTGGTCCAGATATGGCATGGTGATGAGGAGACTGTTCTCGAGATTGTAGCGGAGAGCGAGCTCTCACAGAGCTTGGCCGAGGTGATGATCTTCCAGATGCCGACTGTGAAGTGATCGCTGATGAGATTCCAGATTCTCTAGGTGGACTAACACGCCTATATGACTGGTACCGATCGTTTCCACGTCTACTCATGGATCGTGAACGTGGCCTATATGAACCGCCTCGAGGTCCAGTTACAGGTGATCTCACAGGGGGGCTTCTATCACGGCGCATCACGCCAAATGGAGACCTAGATCGTCGTCTTTTGTCAGTTAGTCCCAAACTGCACATACAGACATAAGACCCTTACCTATCGTCGCGCCGGTCGAAGTCACGTCCCCTGTCGCGTATGCGATCGCGGTCCCATTCACGATCTCTGACTCTATCACGATCGCGTTCCCAATCTCGAACAGGAACTGGTGACCGAGGACGCTCGTAGCGATCCCCCCCACGTGGAGGTGAAGGTCTCCGTGACAAACTGCGTCGAGGAGATGGTCGCCGCATAGACCTACTACGCTCTCGTCGGCGCGGACTCTCTCGCTCTGCTCGTGATCGTTCCCGTCGATAGCGGTCACCTCCACCACTCCTTGACCTACGACGTGGCGGATATCTTCCGGGTACATAGCTATCGGATCCAGCGGGAATTGGGCTTCGGGGTCGCGGACTTCTAGGTCGCGGGCTCCTGGGTCGGTCTCTGACCTGGCTTCTAACCCTCTCTCTAGTAGGGCTTCTAACCCGCCTAGGTGATCGGTCTCGAGGGGTAGGCCTCCACGACTCGCCGGCGCCGTATCTAACGACTTCCCCGTCATCGAACCTGTTATAAGGTTAGCTATGGCACGATATATTTTGAATGAATGGAAATGCAAGTGCGCATAGAACTAGAAAAATAAAGAACGATGGGACGGAAAGTTGAGGGAGTATCTGGATGTCTGCAGTTGTGTCAATCGCTGGTTTGCGGTGGTAGTCCTTGTCGGGTGGAGGCGGTAAAATAATGGTTGGTGAGGAAAGATGCGCTTCGCAAAAAACATATATTGATCGAACGCTTCTTGATTGCTGACGAGAGCGTCTATGCCCATATCGCAATTCTTTCATGGGCCTGTAGGGATGCAGATCATATGCGCTTCGAAATGAACCGCAAAGCTGGGTATGTCGCATTCGGCTCGACTCATCGCAATCCGTTTGGTGATGTTCGAATGTCTTTAGTCGGTTTCTCCTGTGTATGCACCGGGAGCCTCCACTCTGTTTCTCCGTCCCATGTATGTGAACAAGCGAACGGGAAATATTTGGATCTGCTTTCGTCAAGTTCAGGCAGGCTGGAATATATCTCGGCATGACATGTACACCTCGACCAGGTCTTTCCTCTATCATCTTCCCTCGATGGTGTGATGAACTGGTCGGAGAGGATAGCGCGAATGTTCAGTCGTCCAGTCGCCATGGTGGAAGTCGCGTAAAGGCTACCAACAGCCCTTTATTGAGTCGAATGTCGAGCTAACCGGCATGTCGCAAAAAAGTATGGATCGTGATGGTGATAATGATAACAAGAAATTGCAAGGGTGGGAGAAAAGCACATCTGGAACTTACCTTCGACCTCGATCGCGATCCATTCTTCTCTTCACCTAGCGGTAGAGGAATCCCCAAGATTTTGTCCTGATGTGTTATGCTGTGCCTTGCTAAGCCGCAAGCACGCGTCGTTGCAAGTCGCAAGTCGGGAGATTCAACCAGACAGCGATTGAACAGGGAGGTCGGAGATTTTGCATCCCGACTTCCGGGTCATTGATAAAAGAGATAAGTACCGTGAATATGGATTCATGCACTGTGTCATTCCAGGGGTCTTGGTATCCGGGAAAATTACCTACTAACCTATACTTTCACAAGAGATAATAAAATAGCCAGCCTGGTCACTTAATCATTTTCAAAACCCGCTTTCGGACTCTTTATTTTCTCTTCCCTCGATTCCGGTCTTATGCTTTATTTTCGACTTTGAAGAAGGGAGCACGAGGACACTCGGCCTCCAATTAAAAAGACCAGAAACGGGACTCTAAAATCTCCTATAAAGTCCTCTCCAGTGCTTAAAAGTGGCCTAAAGTGGCCCACTAGTTGCGTCACATCAAAGGTATTTTATTGTTCAACAATATGGTCTGGTAATATATAAAGCATTAAAACAACTCATTGCTTCTCCTCCGTCGTCATGTCTGCATCTGATGGTCCTTCCAGTCTTTCAAGAATCCATTCCCGCGCTTCGTTAGCATGGTGTGCCATCATCTTATTCAGGCCAAACATGGGACTTCGCACGACAGACCCGAACCGTCGTTTGTGGACTTTTTTTGTCAGGCTAGCATCAGCCCAGCAAGCATGATCTCCAGCAATAAATACCCGAGAGTTATCCTTGTACCACGAGGATAAATCCGTATCCATATCTGACTTAATTGGTCGGAGAGTCCCATTGGCGAAGTTCACAACACCTGAGATCCTCGACTTACAATCTAACTACTGTCAAATCATCGTCTTCCGCCGACTGTAGGATGATTGGCTTACCTCGGTTGATCAGGAGAACTTTGACTCCAAGATATGCGTTTCCGACACCCATGATAAAGATGTCATCGGCGTCGTAAAGCTGAAGGTGATTGTCCCACAGATAGCAAACAAGCGTTTGGATTTGTTCTGTAAGGGCCTGCTCCTTGAAACTGGGGATATGAGCATCCGAATCCTATGAGGTTAGAGACATGATCAAAACGTTCTTAAGAGCTCAGCAAATACCTCGTCGTGGGTCACGTAAGCTGGAATATTGATGTCCATAACACCAAAATTCTGTTCAACAGCCCAATCTATGTAGTCCGTCACACCATCAACCTACGAACATTAGTCTTTGGTCAATAGGGGATAATCGGCGTATACTTACAACCCACGCATTGTGGGGGTCAAGAGAGGAATCGATTACATCTGGCTGTGCCAAGAGCTGAGGGCTAGGTGGTTTTAGTGGCTATAGACGGCGCTGAATCGAGCAGAGTGGCAACTTACGGATCGTGGATAATGATGAGAATTTTCTTCGCTTCGTGAAGACCTGGCGTTACCAACACCTGATTCTCGTATGACTTGTACAGATTCTCACGTTGGATGTATAGAGGTATCATGTTGTGCTTTGTTTGCAGCACTTGTCTCTGGGCATTTCTGATCACGTCATGTAGACGGGCAGAGTTGAGTGACTGGACCTCAGGAACATTGACAACGCCTGGCCGCATACATTCCCAAAAGGGGGCCTGGAGTGACTGAACCTTAGCGAGGATTCGTGCCGCCTCTTTGTTGATCTTGGGTAGTTCCAATCTGGGAGGAGGCTCGCCCATTAGAGTTTTAGCAACAGCCACAGCAGACACTGAAATGGCCTTGAGGTTGTAGCCGCCCTCAAGACACACAGCGACCTTGCCATCCGCCAACGACATCAGCATGTGTGTCATGTGAGCGTAGCAAGCTGGAGAGACGAAGCAACCTCCGAGCTCGTCACCATCAGCGGCATCAAAGCCCGCAGAAATGACGACGAGGTCTGGATCGAACTCTTTGGCGATAGGCATGATGATCTTCTGGAATGCGGCCATATATTCACCGTCACCCATGCCTTGATCGTGCCATCCGATGTTGATGTTTTTGCCAAGACCAGCCTCGCTACCGCAGTGCTCGATACCTCCATCTGGGGTAATAGAGTTTGGGGGTTTACCCGGGTAGAATATACCATTCTGATAGACGTGAAGAGAGATGTATAAGACATTGGGGTCGTTGTAAAAGATATTTTGCACACCGTTGCCGTGGTGAACGTCCCAATCCAGAATGAGCACTTTGCGACAGAGATTGGGGTAGTCCTGTTGGCAGACTCTAACTGCTACAGGCACATTGTTGAAAAAGCAAAATCCCATGGGCGCATCCCACTCGGCGTGATGCCCGGGTGGCCGAATCACAGCAAACGCATTCTTGACTTGTCCTGTTACAACGTTCTTGCAGGTTTCGATAGCTCCTCCTGCCGAAAGGAGTGCGGCCCGATACGACATACTGCCAACGTAAAGGGATTCTCTTCCCTGGTCATACTGTTTCGTCAGTTCCCGTAGCTCTGCGGTGCTCATCTTGTCCAAACGCTCCACCCAATTGAAGTGCTCAGTGGAATGGGCCAGACATATTTCCTCCCGAGTAGCAGCCCGGGCGGGTATGCGCCACATGTAGCGTGTTGGGCATTCTCTCATAATTCTTGGGAGTTCTGCTTCAGGGCCAGTATAGACGAGGCCAACCTTCTTAAAAGCCTTGAAGATCTCATGAATGCGACGAGGATCTTCTGGATGATGTGTGTTCGGCGAGAAGTCAGCGTTCATATGTAGCTTCATTCTATCATCGTAGCAGCATCCTGTCGGTAACAAGCCTCTTCGTCTCATCTGGTCGAAAGTGATATCCTGAGGTTCAGGGTCAACATCCGCCTCGTAAGGGTCCTCGGAAGCTGTATCATCATCATCGATGCTGTTATTATGAGTCTGGTTGGATCCATGTAGCGCATCTAGATCTTCCATAGGGTGGTCGACGATGCCTGTTTCATTTGGTTCCATGCTAGGCAATCACAGTGTTCTCACGGTCTGATGACCCCAAGATTTATAAATCTGGTAGGGCGGCACTTGTCGACGATGCTACCAGCGAACTTGCATGTACCTATTTCATGTTAGATTCTTTGAAATCTTCAGGTAAACAAGATATCAAGAGAGCAGGAAGAAGTGGAATAGACAAGGGTAACGTGAATGGAAGAGGGGGGGAAGAAAGGAAGAGGGCAAAGGATCAATATCAGCGAAACAAGCTTCACAAGCCAACACTAATTCCAACTGCTCGTTGTCTTCTTTTACATGCGCACAAGCATTATGTGAGCTGGGGTTATAATATGAAGATACAAGCCCCTCTTCCACAAAGTGATCAGGTCGGAAAAGATCAATATAATATGAAAAGCATGCGCAGAATGGTGTGCTGAAACACAGCAAACAAAACACAATACTTACCTTCGCTGAGGATGGCGCGTCGCGACCGTGGCGACAAGCTCATATGAAGAAGCAGTATAGGTACAGTTCGCTTTCAGCTGTTTAGGAACATGTCAAAGCTAGCGCTGGGTGGTGTAGGAACATGCGCGCGTATATTGCCGTGGTGGTTGATAGGTAGTAGCTTTAAGATTAGGTGGATAAGAAACAAAGGAGAGGTGAGGCTCAGCAGTGGAGGTGAGAGCCCACGATTTTGGTACGCGCTGCCCTGGGCTCCATTGGTTTCAGGCGCTATCGGTCACTGAACGCTCCAGGGAGCTAGGTAAACTCCATGACTTCCACTGTAGTGGAGTATCATGCTTATAACACAGACTTCCATGATAAAAACAAATTGGAAAGGCTAATCCAACTCTCAAATGTTTTTTGCTTGCTGTCCTTATTTATCTCTGGGCTATCAGGCAATTTGTTTGGATTGGCTGAGTTCAGAGTGAATTCATTCAGTGAATTACAACGGATCATATATTGATTGCATTTCGACTGAGCATGTTGTTATGCAAAAGGATGTCTACTGTCTTTTCAAACGATGAGGCCCATGCAAGGGGTGGGACAATAACACAGCATGGCTCTCTAAGCTTGGCTAATGCCAAGATGAATCTTAGGTGCCTAGCCTAAGAGCAGGTCTAAGGTGGCATAAAAGGACTGAATCACTTTGTCTCTTCGGAATAGCACGCTTTCTGCGACCCGGAGGCTTGTCTATCCACATCCGCGCAGTAAGCGAAAGTCTATCTACAACACGTCCAGTTGGCGAAGGTCATGCAAACGATACCATATACCTGCCCTCGACCCAGGGCTGCCGCTGAACATCGTCCAGGTGAGATCCGTCATCTCCTCGGGGCGAGTAGTGAGACCACGATCGCAACATCCGGGCTCCTCCTGGTAACGTCCCGTCAGGGCTAGCATCACCACCGAACTTGTCACGCTCTGCATCACGTTCATCGTCCCAATCTAGCACACCTCCTAGTCCATCCAGGGGTAAAGTGGGCATATTCAATGACCACTGTCGCTCATCCAAGACACATTGAGTTGATACAGAGATAGACTCTTGATCAAAAGTGAGGGTCGGTTGCAGGCAATGAGCTTCTGCGATAAGGCGTTTCCGAGGGTAACTGTAAATATTCTCGAAAAGGTGCATGAGATCCTTGGGTCCGAGTTTGCAGTACGTCTTCACAATCCGGCCCCATCGGCTCTGATCTCTCCAGCCTCTGACGAGTGATTCAGGTCGGTCGACAACATCATACAGATAAGAGTCGCATCCCTCCTAGGAGTATCATTAGTATGTATTATATGACATTGCTGCTTTAGACTTACATATTCATCTTGCCCGGGATCAAGGCGAGGGCAGAGATAGTGCAAGACAACATCCTTCATGGTCTCGACCAAGTCCATGAGCTCTACGAGCTCACTTGTAGAGTACATTCGAAGCTGACTGAGTCGCACATCATCTACACCTGGTTCGGGAAGACCGATACGGGGTCGTGGGAACTCCCCGTGGAAGTAGAAGCCGTAAAGCCACCATCGGTACATGGCTCTGCGAAATCTCTCTGCTTCGTGCTCTCGAAGATGCCGACAATTCTCGGGTTCATGATACCATCTCATCTGTGGGAACCTAGCTTGCCACTTCAACACAAGCGAGCAGTATCCAAGAAGCGGTTTCAAGTCACTTTCCGTCAGAATAACTGTTTTGAGAGGCTGAACGTGCGCTATAGTGGGCTTTCCAGGCTTGTCGAGAGTAATGAATCCGCTCACAGAATCGTCCACAGTAGCGGATTTACGTTCCCTCGGGGACAGAGCTGTCCCAGTGTCCCCGAGGAACCGCTTGAATATGATTTTGCGCGGAGCATACAAACCACTACGGCAGTCCAGATCTTCAACTGAGGCTGTATAGACTTGAAGAAGTTCGTCAAAAGGACTGAATTCTCGAACGAGAACGGGAAGTAATATTGAAGCCTTCTTCTTTCTAAATAGCTCGTGGAATATACCGTGGGTGGCGCAGAGGTTGAATACACCGTCCAAGTCCAGCTGGTGATATATGTCCAGGAGGATTTCGTTAGGAAGCTCGGTGAGGCAGAGGGCTTTTGACATTTTGAAGGCTATCTCTGCCGATGCGACACAAGATTTAGAGTCTTGGGATGAAATGTTTTGTGTGTAGTTAAGTATAATACTTCGAGTAGGTTCGAAGGAAAGTCAGAGTATGGAGAGGCAATTACAATGGTGCAAACAAGGATGATATCTCGTCTGCGATCATGCTTATCCAGCGATTTACTCAAGACGCAAGTGAAACTATTTGACGTCTTCTGGAAATGGTCAGGACGTAGGTAACGAGATGATAATACAGCGAATAACTGACCTGATACAATTCGCATTCTGTTTGCAGCCATAAAGGGGACAAACAGAAGATATGGTTGGTGATTCCCTAAAATGAAATAAAAAAGCCGACCGTCTGCAAACTCTCGCGATGGTTCTTGTGGCTTATGGTTGAGTCTGATGAGTGTTGGACTAAGAGTGGTTTGACTCTATATCGCTTCGTCGGACTTCACAGTTGAGTCACTCAAAGCGTCAATGATACCGAGCTTATTGTCCAGCGACCCCAGCGTTGGGGCTCAAGACAACAATACGGATGCACTTAGGCATCAATTTTTGAATGGATGAATCTCTCATGGCTGTTCTAAAAGACAAAGCCAACATGCATTTTCACCGAAGCATTGAGAACAGAGAGATGAGATGGCAAGGTGAGTATTATATACACAATACTGGCTGGGAAGTCGCGACATAGGTACTAAGTCAGCTTGCATATAACAAGCAGCCGGACTTTCTCCGTCCGGGTTAACTGATAATGCGACCTACAGACACACATGGCGCCAAGAGCAAGAAAGACGTGACAAAATAGAACCAACAGGTTGATCAGCGTAAGTGATAACTGAATTGTAAATTCGTTTGGCAAATAGCAGCGCAGTATGACCTAAACTCCAACGCCCCATCCCGGTGTTTACAGAACCAATGGGACAAGCCAGTAAATATTATCGACAGGTATCAAATAGTCTAGGCAAACAGCATCTTGGTATCAAGCTCGTCCCTGGCAGGACGCTGACCACCAGCAGATCGCAACCCCAGATCGCCCTTCTTGGCTCGTCTCTCGACTATCTGCTCGGCACGAGCGTTGTGTCGTGAGGCCTTCGTCCTTCGCAGGTCAGCGCGGACCTGGTTTGGAGACACAAACTCCTTGTTCTCGTAGATGATGGGACCTCCGAAAGAGCCCTCTTGGATCACGATGGGTGTCAGGACAAATCGGGGACCAATCTCGACCAAGTTGATATCGGTATCCGCCTTTCCAGATCGAGACTTAGATTTGGACTCGCCGTCCTCTTCCTCGCCCTCCTTCGCTGCCGCCTCGACCTCATTGATCTGATAGTTGCGAACCCAAATCTTGCCATCGACAAAGCTAAATCCCATAACATGGTCAATAAAAGGCTTGGATTTTCGGGCACCTTGGGGTACTCCAAAGGTGTGAAGGAAGAGCTCCTTGATCACTCGCAGGTGAGGCTGCTTGTCAAAAGCACCGTCGAAGGAGAGCACGGGTCGCGAGCCCTTGAGACAGTTGCCGGTAAAATGGAGTTCCTCCATTGTGTGCACTGATCATTGTTAGCGACTGGCAAAGTTGTTGTCCTGCACTTGTCTCTTACAGTTCTGGAGGTGGAATTTGATAGTAGGTCCATTGGGAACCTTGCTGAGCCAAACATAGAGGTCCTTCCCCTTCCTTGCCTCAAAAAACAGGACGTTGTTGCAGTTGTAAAGCTCGGCCAGCTCGTTCAGTTCGTAAAGCTTGGTCTTGGAGTCAAACTTTGCATCCTTTCGGCTGTGAGGGAGCATCGATGCAATGTCGTTTAGGAGATGGCGGTGTCTACACGGCAGTCGCAATGTCAGTAGAATGCGCTTTGGATACGCAGTAGGGTCCTTACCGGTAAGTAACGCCTCTAGAAGAAAGGATCAGAACCCTCTGCTTGTTCTTCTTGATGCCATTGCTCGGCGCTTCAGCCTTAGGGGCGCTGGACTTGGAAATAGATTTGTAAACGGCAGCCATTTTAAGTGCTTCTCGACTTTGCGATTGCTATCGGTTGTCGAAGAAAAGCTGTCGTAGATCGGGTGATGTTTTACTGGACAAGGCTTTGCGACGCGGCGGGCAATTTTCCATAAAAAAAAATTGGTCGGCCAGAACTTGATAAGAAACTCAGAGCTAACGATAAGAGAAAGTGGGGGTGAATAGGTGGGGCCGGGACATCTCCCAAATCCAGCCCGGCTAGTGGGTTACAGAAAGGTTGGCCCTTGACGTGAAGAAGACAGAAATCCATGATACAACAAATGGGTAAAGACGGTGTAAGCTGTTTGATTAATTTTATCTCTCCTGCGTCCATCTACCAGCTTTTCTGACACAGGGGCCTGGATAACAGGTGGACCCTGGACAGAAGTCGAAACAATACCAAGTAACGGAAGAACTTGCAGTGTACACGTGCACTCGACGAGGACCACTTACCAAGGCGAAGATGAAGAATTGGATGCTATGTGAATAGAGTTAGGACAAGTAGAATACGAAGGATCGCACCATAAAATATTACCTGATTCAACGACTTATAGCCATTGCCTATGCTACAGACAGCATGTGATGATAATGCCCCGCTGTTGACACAAGATGGACCCTGAGAACGAGCCAAGCACTAACACGTCAAATTATTCGACGTTGAATCACGAGCTTATGTTCGACCTTATCAGCATGACGTGGAGGCGTACAGAGGTTGTGGCGTCTGACTCGGGCGGAGCCAAAAGCAAATGCTGTATTGTGCAATCAGGGCGAACATTATAAAGAATTCATTCAGCTACGTTAAGATGACCATATCGCAGCGATCGTTGGACGCATCAACCCCAAGACAACCATCATGACAAGAAAATAAGAACAAAGGAAAGCCGAAGTAACCGCGCCTCCTGATATCAAAAAAAGACGTATCACGATTCCTCGCCTCCTCCACTCTCCTTCAGCGAGGAGCATTTTCGGGGACAAACGAGACGCCGGGTATCCCAAACCCCAGAGCCCTACATCAGTCTGCAAGCGGTAACGCACAGAATTTAACAGCACTTTCCACCCTTTGCAGCATCGTCGTCGGCAGGCTTACTGAGTGAAATGTTGGTGCCCGCGCCTATGGTGGCCTGGGCGCTGTCGCCGCTATCGAGGGCCTTGCTAGAAACAATGCGATAAATTTCTGAGCCAATTGTTAGTTTTTGGAGTAGAAACACTATGAGAGTGAAAGAGAGGGACAACGAACCAGTCAAAATGTTCTGGAATGCAAGCTCGACGTTGCTGGCATCGAGGGCGGATGTCTCGATGAACGACAGGTGGTTCTCGCCTGCAAATGTGTCAATTGAATGTTTCCCCTTTATTTTGTCAAACTGGTCGCAGGTAATGCGTACTGGCAAAAGACTTAGCCTCCTCAGTTGGAACAGCTCTCAGGTGTCGCAAATCGCTCTTGTTTCCGACCAGCATGATGACGATGTTGGCATCGGCATGATCTCTCAGCTCCTTGAGCCATCGTGTGACATTCTCGTAGGTCTGGTGCTTGCTGATATCGTAGACGAGGAGGGCACCAACGGCACCTCGATAGTAAGCGGAAGTAATGGCGCGGTATCGCTCTTGTCCGGCAGTATCCCAAATCTGCGCCTTGATCGTCTTGGAATCGACCTGAATAGATCTAGTGGCGAACTCGACACCGATGGTCGACTTGGAGTCCAGGTTGAACTCGTTGCGGGTGAATCGGCTGAGAAGGTTGGACTTTCCGACTCCAGAGTCTCCAATCAAGACGACTGCAGATTCACAATGTTAGCAACAAGCGATCGCAAGTTTCAGGCGAAGCGTGGCCTTGGAAGCTAGGAATGACGGTACCTTTGAAGAGGAACTGCAAAGGGGCCCACTGGTCAGCAACTGGCGGGACATGGAAGGCCACCTAGGTAAGGTAGGGAGGGGGTCAAGACGTACATCATACTCGTCGTTGGCCATGGCTGCGGTGTTGTAACTTGAAGGTGGGTTTTTTTTTGGTTCGGATCGAGTTCGAGGATGGAGGTGATAAAGGTGGAAGTGAGTGCGCTGCGAGAAAGACAAGTCGACGTCGTTGAGGTGTGGGATGTGGAGAGGGAGAGAATGCGCGGCTCTGGCGATAGGCGGTTGTTTGTATGGACCTTTACCTCCAATCCCCGTGCCGAGGGGTAAAGGCCAGGACTGACCAGTGCTATTGTACCTCTCTCAGTAGCCTGTTAGTACCTTGGGTTGAGACCTAGGGGGGATCAAGCGCCGGCTCTTTGTTAGTGGAGTGGAGGTCAGTAGGAGGCAGGAACCCAGCAACGGCACCCACTGAGGCCAGGTAATGGCTAATCTAATGCTGCGAACAGCACTATGAGGTTAGTATTAAATTTAAGGGAATGCAACCTGTCCCTTAAAAAAATGGCCGTGCTCGACTCGATTCCTGGTCAAAGCTAGAATGACATTAGGAAAATAGGCAACGACAAAGAGAAGTTTCAAGTCATGAGCACAACGGTCAGCGACCGAATCCGGACATCTGCTAAAGTAGAGGCTTTGATTGGTGATGGCATGATGTATTTGAAGGCTGCATCCATTGATTATGCTTTGTTCAGGCTGGGCATGTCTCTGAAAGCTGATCACTGACCGCTTGCAGATACCTACCTCGACATCCATCCATCTGCTTTTGCTTGGTTGCATATCATAATGTTTTGCTCTTCATGCACATGCTCAGGACCACATACGCACATCCTGCACCTCTTTCTGACCAACACAACCTTCTGATAGAGTCACAATCGCTTATTGGCCAACTACAACATCTCAAAAAATCAAGGATATCAGGGTATTGACAAGGTAGGTGCTTTATCGAGGTTGCGAATTTAAAAAGTCGTGATTGAACCATCTTTTCATATGTATATTAACAGATCTATGGAGGCAATTCAGTAAAAGCGCATAAGTGACTCCCAACCTATCAAAAACGGTTATTCTTGTTATCGGCAGATGAATCCATCGTACCAGATTCGTTATACAATGGTTTGACGCTACCCAAAATGTTCCAAAGCTTAAATACAATGATGACGGCGAGAATGCTTTTCAGGTACGGTGGGTGGCTGTAAGTTAGTCAGATGGTAGTCTTGCAAGAAAATACCACTAATACCCTTGCGATAAACGAATGGATGTTATCATTAATGAACATTGGCTCAAACTGACGCATATACAATTTTCATGTTCCAAGACTCAAATGTAATGATGGAAATCAATCCTCTGCCCGACACCGACAGGTGACAACGGGTTGCAAAATTGCTTGTATGAAAAATCTATCCAATACTTGACCGAGTTTCTCTGCCTACCGGGTAGCACCAAAAACAAACTGATCAAAAGTTACACAACATAGGTACCTAATATCCATGGGTCGATCCCTCCTATTTGATCCTTTGAGTTGAGTGGACAAATGCGTAGGTATTGTTTGATATTTTAAAAAACATAATTAGTGATTAGGTACTAAGGTAACTTGATGATATTTAGATAGACCTCCAGGGCTCTTAGGTTATTTATTTCTGTCACCCTAAGCCTTAGGAGTCAATTTTTCTGACACCCACCTGGGTGCTTAGGCAAACAGGGCAGGTAAGGCTGGGCAGCCATTTGTGCTATTTACGTGCTTTCACGGGTAGTACTCTCCTTTCCCTCAATCAATCGTACGCGCGCCAAGTCACTAGACGGTCAAAATAACCTATTCTAATCGAAATGAGAACACAAGAGTTATTTGCTCGGAAATTTAAGCAGCCCAACACCTCGGCAGATTACCTTTCATCATCAAAAAGATTTAATTCTTTGAGCCAGAATTTGAAGAGAAAAAAAAAAAGAATCCCACTGTCGTGATTTGCTGTGCTCAGAGCATCTTTGGAATATCCACAAATCGTTATCACTCACATACTACAGTGACAACAGGGTCAGCTTGATCGTAGCCCATCGGTCGGATGCACACCCAAGTCTTGTTCTTCATGCCGTGCGCGTTTGGCGTACGATACCAAACCATCAGCCATGGGAGAATCGACATCTGACAGTGATGTCGTAATGAAAGATTCTGACCAAGAATCAATAGCGTCGACTATCAGGACTGAACATGATTCCGAAGATGAATTCAATGTCACTGCGATTCTAGCGGAATGGGAAGTCGAAGGCAGCTTACGATACCTCATTGAGTGGGAAGGCTATGATTTGTCGGATGCCACCTGGGAACCTCGAGAGAATCTGCCCGACGAGCTCGTTGATGAATGGGAAAAAACAAAGGCAAATGAAGAAATTGATCTCTATCAAAGGATCCGAGATTGGAAGAACGCCTGGAAGGCTGCTTACGCCAAAAAGCGCCGTCGCCACAACGAGAGAAACATAGAGCGAATGCGCCGAGGGCGTGAACCTCATTCATTCGAACACCTAGAAGAGTTGCTAAAATGGGTTGAGGGATTTCCAGATGGAAAAGAATCCAGCGCCTCTGCTGCATCGAGCCCACCCATCACAGACGGCGATTCAGTTGCTGGAGGGGGACAACCTCTGCGCCCCTTATCCGAGAAACGGAAGATATCAGGCGCCAATTCAAGCAAAGAAAGCTCGCCGAATGCCAGCCGTCGAAGCAGTACACCATCTGCCTCCAAATTACCACTTACGCGGGTAGATTCGACAGCTTCGTCGCACAGTTATACGCAAGCGACACGGGAACGCTCAAACGATAGCTCAGCAGCAGTCAGGACCTCAAGGAACAAATTGCTCCCAAGATCTGGCCAATCCAGATTGTTGAAACGTACCGACACTCAATCAGGCAAGTTGCGGCTGACAGCTCGTAAGACTCAAACTGCGCAAGCCTTTACTGGTAATGTGTTCGCAGGAGGAAAAGAAAGGAAACGGCGCGCGACTCTTGCCGAGGCGGCAAGAGACCCTACGAAAACACCCAAATTTTTCAACAGCTTCCGGAAGAAAAGAATTGTCGAAAAAGCAGGCCATGATCGAGACGCTGTTGCACCACCAAAGATGCCTTCCAACCTTATTTCTCTAAATCCGGCAGAACGGAATGTAGAGGCACCAAGCATCCCAAATCCTGGAGCTGGCAAAGATCACAGTTCAACAGAAAGCAGTGTCAAGATTCCTCGCCATGATGGCATTTTCTCTCAAGCTGGCCAGAAGAACAAGCCCAAGAAGTCGATCAGCTGGGGTTCAGTCGAAAAGACAACATTCCAAGAGCCAACAGAGTATGTTAGGGAACATAGCCTCTTTCTGCGTAATGGAACTGCCACCCCGGAGATTCCATGGGTCATGAAGGAAGAATGGGCCATTGATGCTCTACCTGCTGAAACCCCTCCTTTAAACCCGACCATCCAACCCAAGACTTCAGGCAGTAAGCCAAATACACCACTCATTCGTGGAAATGACTATATATCGACTGATGAACGTGATTCAAATCCCTTGAATAGGACTATCACTACGTCCGTTCAATTTGGTCCAGGCGCCCGAGGGATAATATCGGTAACCTTCGAGAGACGCGAGCCACAAAACGAACTGCCCTGGCCAGCGGTATTTGAGAACATGCCCACCTTGATATTTACACATACTTGTATGGTTCAAGACTTTCTATCACAGGAGAGCGTTCTAGCTGCCGACAAGTTGAGTAACGGCTTGGTGGTAAACAATGACGACGGAACTGGCCTAGATGCTGTCGCGAACTGGCTTCGGGCTAGATCACTGGGTGCTCTCCTCTATCGGCATGATCTATGTATACTTGTGCATATGCAGTTGCAGCCGCAAGCGCGAGCTCAAGCAACAACCGTCGAGTCTCCCCAACTGCATTACTGTCTATTTCGGCCGGCCCTACACTTTACCACTCGCTCTCTCGCGCCAATCACTCTCCCAGAGAACCTTGATAATGAGCGACTACAACCACAAACAACATCAACGGTCTTCGGCCGCTTGTTGGGGTTTCAGTATGAACAGCTATTAACAGAGGAAGCCCTTGCAAAACCACCTAGCAAGCACGCTTTCTTTCTCGCGTTTCCGCCGAATACTGCACAAGAAGCCCAGTTCCTATGCACATGGCTTCGAAGCTGTAATCCCAAGTGCAGAATCCTTTCTAGCTTCTTCGCTGGGCACTGGCAGACCTTTCTGCGGCTGGAACAGGGGGTGGTCCTCATCCACGAGGAAGCGATATGGTCTATTCGGCTGTTTCCCAATGTCAACAAGCTGCTGTATACATCAAGCAATTTCAGTTTCTTCCTCTTTTCAAAATCCCTGCAGTCTTCACCCATGTACCCCTCACTCGGGCAGCCACACAGAATTGGAGATGTGTCATTGCAGCCTCTCGGTGGACAGAAAAGGGCCGCCCTACTGGTTACACCCAGCTTTGTCGTTTCACAGCCACAGCAGGTTTGGAATTTCTTCAAATGGTTTTGGAAGGCATGGTCCGACGCTCGCAGCCACTTTTCAGTTGTCCTTTGCGCTGGCTTCGATAGCTGGCTTCTTGAGGTAGCCGCCAAGAAAGAAACTTCTTGGTTGCGTGCGCCCGCCCAAGAAACTCAAAAAGCTAGGGTTACAAAAGAGCTTGAATGTCTTTACAAGACCCGAGAATGCGTTCGAAAAATCCAAGATATGTCAAACGAAGAGCAAGCGGGACTCATCCTGGGCCCAGAATTCGTTGACAGCAATGACGAGCAGAGTCTGGTCAATTGGTTCGGTTGGTGGTCTATCATGAATTTGGATCGATACCGGAGGTTCACTGTTATTGGATCTAGCGAGACAGATCTGGAGAGATTTATGCATTGCACCACCAGGCCAGCTTTTTCTGTGACTAGTACATCAACTGTCGTTGACTCCCAGGGACCCGAGCGAGCTGACGCCCCACAAAGGGCCCTGCAGGAAAAACAACCTGCTGGATCGGAATCTCAAAGGAGGTTTAAAACGATTCCTGATGATACCAGTCGGTCCTTCGAGATCTTCCTGGAAAGGCTATCTTCCGATCTGCCGAGATTCGTAACAATTTACCCATTCCCGGTTGCTTACTGGGACGAAGGCACGGCATCCAGACTCAATGTGAATCACGATAACTTCAAAACGTACAGCGATTGCCTTCAATATTTCAAGAATCAACTGGCGCACAATCGCTTTAGGACCGCAGTGGCAGTGTGCTACACAATTGAAGGAAAATCGAGTCATGGCGGACTGGAAGATGCCAGAAAAAAGCGACGACTGTGGATCGCAGTATACAGGCCTGTACACCTTCAACTATCACGCTGGTATACTTCAGAGCTCATTATCTGGGACCCTGTTTGGGATAGATCCTTCCGTGATCGTGCCGAGGTTTATGACACAGATCTCACTGAAGCACAACAAACGATGATAGAGCAGCTTCGTAGAGACCACGACATGTTGCCGCTCGAGCATATCTGGATTGGAGGGTGGGAAACTGACCAATCATCCTCTGTTGATCATGTGGACAGGACACTCCGACGTTTGGAGACGCTGATGGATGATTGGAAAAATAGCGTACCCATACCGAATGGCGCCATGAGAAACCGAGGATGGATGGCGGTCCAGTCTTCTCCAAAATCTCCTTCTTCAGAAGCCATGGATCTCGATTATACAACGGAAGCGAGTGACACGACAGATGAAGAGCTAAAAATAGTCTTTCACCCTCCTCAAGCGAAGCAGCTGAACGGAGAAACGAAGTGCAGGAACAAGTTCTTTCTGCATTGCAAAAATGAAGAGCTGCAAGGGTCTCCCAAGGATGCCATGGAGTACCGTTTTGAGCCAACAACGGAATGGTACAGTCACCAAGTTGAGGAAGGCCGTGGATTCGAGCACATTAATTTCATGACGTGGGAAGAGGTCTTCGCAAAATACAAGATTGAGGACCCTAAGAAGGTTCGAGGTACATGATTGCGAATCACAAGACAAGTCAACAGAAATGTGTGTTTGATACTAGGATGAATGAGCATGGGTATATTGGTTCCGTTATGTACAATATAGATTTGGGACATTGTCTAGGATGTGCCCAAAAAATACGTATTACAATACAATTGAGAAGCTTTGCAACATGGATTCAACTTAACAGTTATAACTCATCGCGCTGAAGTAGGAAAGTTTCTTGTGCTGAGTAAGACACCCTTGACACGTCGGATATTATCCCTCACTTTGCGAATCTCATCGTCAGGCTCGGGCTTACGCGAACGGCCGTAAAGATCATAGCCGTTGTTGCTCTGCTCAGGGTAGGCAGTATAGGTCAAGGTGTCAAGATCATCCCGCAACACGTCGACAGCACTCTTGATCTTGTCCATTCCCTCGCTCTGAGAACGATATTCATCTTTTAGGCCAGAAAGAGTCTTGTTTAGACTGGCGAGCTGGTTGGTGTTGTGCCTGGCAGGCGACTCGTGGCCGGTAGAACCTTTGAGGGCTGTTACAGAGCTAAGTGGGAATGTGGTCTGCGTGCCCATGTCTCGATGGAACATCTCTGTAGGATCCTCGGCATCGCTCTCTTCTTCAACCGTGGCAACAGTTTTCCTTGGTGGAACCTCGGAGACAGTCTTTTCGAGTTTTGCAACCAATGCGTCGAGCTTCTTGGAGGTCAGGTCATGGAACTCTGTGCGGGCTTCGGCTTGGCTGTCAACCATAGGCCGGACGACGTAGCGACTTGTACCATAGACAAGAGTAGAGAGGCCAGTCACGGCGTAGATGGCGTTGAAGAGACGCTCTTTCGTGACAAGAGGAGGAGGGCGTGGAGCTTTGGCGAGAAATTCGGGGTATGTTACGATTGGAGGGCGGTCGACTGTTGGTTGGGGGGCTGGCGATGGGGAGAGAGTTTCGGTAGGTGTTGGTACATATGAGCTGGTTGTTTCTGAACTTGTGGGCGACTGTATTTATTAGTATTCAGTCTTGTGATAAAGCAAGTGGGTGCGAACCTCATTGTCTGTTGTAGAACCGTCCTGGCCTAGAAGCGCGTGTATTTCCACCTCGTCGATTCCTTTTGACTTGAGGAACTCGACTTTCTTTTCGTGGGGCGCGTTGCGCACCGCATCATTCTCTAGGAAGCGTCGCGCAACTTCGAGTTTATCTTCATCATCTGGCGCATGTTCGGGCTGCGCTGTCTCTTCCGCTGTTGTTGTAACTGCAGGCGCATCGACTTCTGATGTTGATGTGCTCGTGGATGGTGTCGATACCGGCTCAGCAGCTTGGCTATCGGATTCGTCTGACTGCGCCTTCTGCCAGCTTGGAATGCCGGGGTTAGAATCTGAATCGCTCATATTGATCAAGCCACACGAATGAACAGAAAGCTTGGGGGTCGGACGAGTTTGGGAAAAGCTGGAATAAGTTGAGAGGAAAGGCGGTTCATCGATGTTGTTCTCCGAGGTGTAGGCACATGCCTCGGTACTCCTGCCGATAACGGTGGAGTAGGTGTCTATAGGTTGGAGTCCGGGGTTCTTTGTGGGGACGTGATACATTAACATACCCGTACCTACATCCAGACACAAGACGTGACGAATGCCTCGTTGTAGATACTTGGTAAGCTACGAGCGAGAGAAAGCTCCCAGCATATTATGGTATATCCTGTCTGGTTATACTAGATGGAAGCCAGGCTGCTGCTAGAAAAACAACTACGATTTGTGTTTCTCGTGCATACCCTACAGTGCCTGAGTGCCTAATCGGATACGGTCATGTATCCATTATCACCTCCGTTTATTACTGTGTCATTATCGGAAGTTAACGGTACTAGGTCTGGCTCGGACGCGCATTCATTTGAGAACATCAGTTCCAGACAATATCTCATATGACAACCACCAATAACTCCTAGAACCCCGGGCTGCACGTTCAGAATCCTCATAAAAAAGGCAAATACCAAGCATAATCTTCAGAGTTCAATAAAATCCCTGCGCGTCATCAGGCTTTTCGTCAGAAACTCGGCGCCATCGTCTCCTATCCTATCGACCAATCTCAACACGCGCCGGACAATTCATTCACCAGAATAGTTAGTCGTCGTATCAACAGCGTGTCACGGTTCTCGCCCTACGAGTCTTACCCCGACTTTCACAGCAGAGTCCATTGTCGGTCAGCAAACGAATTAAGGACATCTTTTGTTCCTGTGATAAGGTTTGCGCTGTGTTGAGAAACGATCAGAGGCGAATCTGCAAACCCGTGGCATCCATCTTGACCAGCAATTGCGAAGAAACAAAGGGCTGGTCAAGCAATAGCGCCAGTGCGATAGAGACAATCGATCTTTTGTAAGATGTGAGTTGTAGAATTTCCCTTTAGTTTTGTCTCCCCTTGTTTGATTGCATCATACAGCACAACATAACACAACACATTTTTCGCCAGCTCCAGCCCAGAACCTGTCCGTCTTTGTTCGTCAGTCTCATTTGTGGCTTCTGTCGTCTGCAACCGATTGAGGATAGACTGCTTCCCCTTTGTGTAGCTTGGCGGCAATGGCTGTTGCTATGCTTGTTTTTGGACCGATGATCATTACCTAGCCACGTGCATCCAGTCTGTTCGCTCGTCTGAATCCCTGATTCGCAAGCGAGAAGTCTCACGTATAGGATTTGCCTGCCTGCCTCACTTGTAGGCAGGCACTCCTCAAGTTAAGACTGGCGTCGGCTTGGCTTGGCAGATTATAAGTCAGATTAATTGGTTGTTTGCCAGTTTTCAGCCTTGCATCCTGCAACCTCATGCTGTCTGTCGCCAATGAAGGGTCGTAAAGTCGTTCGCCTGTCTGCCACGAACATCACATCCATCCACTTAGACACGGCAATCGCCACCAATATCAGTGTCGCGCTTGCCCTTGCGCCATATCTTCTCTTCCTCTTATCGCGACCGTGTCTTGACCTACCTATCGATTAACCCCTTGGCTGTTTGGCTCATACCGTCTCAGCCCCCCAGATCTGAGCTTATTTCAGCCTTGCCACCAACACCAACACCAACACCAAACTTACCTTCAACCTCAACCGCGTTCCCTGTCTGTGCCTAAATCACCTTTCTACACTTCAACAACTCGTATGCGACCCGGAAGCCTGGAGTTCGCCTTCTATCGTGACATACCAACACGAACGCTTCAATTGTCATTCTTTACAGCACAATCTACTCTTTAATCTTCCACTCCGTCCTTATTCTCTATCGCAAGCGCGATCATCTGCCACCATGAGCTTCCGTGACCGTCCCCGTCGCACGGCAGCCACCAAGGCCAATGAAACCATTTCAGTCCATGCCAGATTGGCTGACTCTCCAGAAAGAAGCGAAAGAAGCATGTCGTCACGACGATCTGGTCGCGCGTCGGGCGTGTCTATCTCGAGAGATGGTCCTTCCTCGCCAGGAGGCGATCGTCACTTAAGCTTGACCGTAAAGCTTCCGTCCAACAAATTGCGACAGGCCACACGGGGGGACCGTGGCTTTGAGGGCGGTGAGATTGTATCGGGAAAACGGAATCGAGGAGCCAAGAAGAGCTACGTCGTCGATTCAAGCCCAGATGAGGATGAAGAAGAAGAGGAGGAAGCGGAAATTGAGGTAGAGGAGGAGGACGAGGATGATGATATGGATGTTGATGCCGAGGGTGAAGAAGACGCTGAAGGCGATATTGAAATGGACCTAGCTCCCCCAACCATCACTGTCTCCAAACCAGCCCGATCAAAGCCAGCACCCAGAGCATCAGCTGCCAAGATCATACAAGATGACGACGATGACGATGACGACCTCAGTGACCCCGCTGATAGCGACATGGGCGACGAGACCATGGGCTTTGGTGACGAGACTATGGCTGACGATGGAGATGAGGACGCGGAAGGGGAGGAAATTGAGGTCGCTGGCCAAGAAGGCGATGAGGACGAGGATGAGGAAGAGGAGGAAGAGGACGATGAAGACGATGAAGAGGGTAATCCAGATGAGTCCATTGACCTCACGAAGATGACAAAGCGTCAACGAGCTCGTTTTGAGGACGAAAATGAGCATCAGTATATGAAGTTATCTGACGGTAAGTGAGTCTTCAGTTTGCACACTGATGAAACTAACCACCTTTTGCAGAGGTCCAAGCCAAGAAGGTCTTTACTGCTGAGGAGCTGTCTATGCGTCGTCAAGAAATGGCCCGGCGTCGACGTAATTTGAGTGAAAAGCGGAACGAGGAAGTCAAGGTACAACTAAATCACATTGAAAGGAGAAGGACTGTGAAAGCTGACACTAGGCTACAGATGGAAACTATCAACAAGTTGCTCAAGAAACAGGCCCCCAAGGTCAACCGCAAAGCCGCCGGTGGAGGTGCGTCAACAGAAGAAGCGAACAGGCCAGACCCTGTTTTCATCAGATGGGTCAGTAACAAGGGCGGCGTGCGGGTGGCAGTGACGGAAGAGATGCTTGATAGCCCAGCTGGCAAGGTTTTTGGTCCTCGCAATACAAAACCCGCCCGCAAGATGGTACAAGAAGTTGCCTGAGACCCTGAGCGTGGTTTCGAGAAGAAAAGTGGAATTGGAATAGTCTTTTCATGTTGCCGAGCAATACCGGCCAACAAAGCAATGACTCACGTTGGGGTGGCTCAGCTCTTTGGGTTTGGAATGTCGTGAACATGGAGAAGATTTCAAATAGGCACCGAGGTGTTTTGATTTGCCTCGACCTTAGCAATGTCTACAATACAATGTGATACTATTAATGACTTTGGGGAGTTCTGTAAACTCATGGTAATGCGTAATAATCTTCCTATAGTACCTACCTACCTATGCTAGACAAAGGCTCCTGGCATTTCTGCATATGTGAAATCTCATAGGTAGGTACTTGGTAATCCGACTATCGCCTCGAGTCTAGGTTAGTAGTTTGACCTCTTGAATCGTCGTCACGAGTGTCCCAACAAACTTCCCAGCCTCCACTGTTTGTTCTTGCAGTCCGTGCACTTCCTTCCACGGCAAGCCAGCCTCATGGTGCGGGCGTTCTCAAGTGTGCGATTCGCACTTGTGCTCCGCGTTTGTCACCAATGCACGCTCTTTAAGAATCTGCCGTCAGGTGACAGCAAGTGCCGTTATCCATATTGGCACCTGCAGCACGATCCACTACAACATAGGTACGAAGCTGTCCGGAAACTTCAGATGCATTCTCTCCGAATGGGCACCCATTGGTCTTCAAGTTTGAGGAGAGCCACTAGCCTGACTGTACGCTCAATACACACGCACAAGTTGGCAACATACCTGTCCGCCTGCCAAACGTGAATCATACGCAAGATGTAAGCATGTATATGAGTCTTTATCAAGTTGTCCGGTCAATGGCGTGTTAAAATAGACCTTTTGGTCCATTAGGGTTAAGTTCAGGGGTAAAAAGGGGAAAACAGTGTAAATCGGTAGTTGACTCACCACGAGGAACATAGAAACCACCAAGGCATAACACCGTGGGGAAAATACTTATAGAACACATCATTACCTGACATAAGCATGATGAATGGAACGTGGTAAAGACACCAGTTTTAATTATAGGACAATTGTGCTTGCACATGCAGTTCTATCCCGTAGTATACAACCCCTTTCCTCCCAACTTCGATCAACACCGAGACCCCCAATCTCGCGATAACTCGTCTCATAACATCACACACTGTCAAAATCTGCAGTAAAAACCTAAATCCTAAAAGTATACATCTCCAAGTTCTAGAGAATGCTAGAATTCCGTATTCACGGTCTGCCAGCTGCCGAGCAGCTGTCAGTTCCTAAACCCAAACACATTCGTCACCTCCGTGCCAGTTGCCTGGCACCCGCAACATTTCCCACAAAACCTTTTCAATTAAAGTTGCATGAACAGGTATATCAGAAACCCGATCTCCCTCTCTGGTCTCCTCCTTCTTTCCCTCTCACACACATCGTCAGATTTCGCTCCGCTTCACAAGCACTGAACACTCTGATATCCACGTCCATCGACAACTACTTTTTATCTCGCCAATCAAGCTTCTACTCGAATTGAATCCTGATTCATATTTCAAGACACAACAGGTTATATTCTATTGAGACTTCGATCGTCTTTGAGACGAAAATTGGTTCTCTTTGCACTGCAAATCCCCCCAATCTTTCCCAGCTTCTAGCTATCACCATTCCTCTTTGCTACTCGCTATCAAGCAAATCAAAGCATCTTTGCAAGCAAGCTAGCAATAAACAACAGTATCATGTCTGGAAATCAATCCAACGCGCCCGGATCGGCCAGTGGTACTCCCCAGCCAGGAGCCTCAGCGGCTGTTCAGGTACGTACTGATTCATCCAAACTCATTAACCAGGTTGGAAAAAGTGCTGATATTTCATCCCAGAATCCTGATATCTCCATGAACCAGCCCATCAATTCCTCTGGCCTTACTTTCCAGCAGCAGCTTGAATGGGGCAATGTAAGTTCAAAATCCTTTCCGCTCTCCAATGACCACCTTTCTCTGATATCGTCTCGCCAGCCTCAGTTCAATCAGGTTCCCATGAGCGGCAACCAGACTTTCATGAGCGGCAACCAGACTTTCATGAACAGCAATCAGGTTCCCATGAGCGGCAACCAGGCTCCCATGAACGGCAACCAGACTTTCATGAACAGCAACCAGGCTCCCATGAGCGGCAACCAGGCTCAACACATGCATACTCTCAATGCCACGAACAATATGTATGTTCACAATATGCAGAACGCCTTCAGCAATATCCAGCCTTCTTTCTTGGGCAATGCTCCTCCCATGGGTATGGGCGATCCTTACATGGGTATGACCAATTATCAAACCTATTTTACCAACGGTAACCTGATGGGCGGTGGCATGCACCCAACCATGGGCTATCACCAATCTTGTACCTTTGGCCAGACTGCTGCTCCCAACACGACCATGCCCATGGACTTCCAGGGTATGCACTCGACTTCTATGAGTTTTCCTCAGAGCAATATTCAGCAAGTCCAGGCCCACGGCTTTCGACAGCAGATTACTCAACCAAGTCTGAACCCTACTGCCACCTCCTTTACTCCTACAATGGGCAATATTGGCCTGCAACAGCGAGTATCTCCGCAGCGCAATATGCCTGCTCATTTCCAGATGACCCCTAACACTGCGACCCCCGTACGGACTCGAGAAGACGCATACAGAGATTTAGTGGAGTTTTCGAAAAAGAGTGCTGCTGAAAGAAAGCGCGCTGCACGACAGAGATACAAGGAGCGTCGTGCTGCCAAGTCCGACCCAGACGCTACTAAGCGCCACAAGAACCCTGTTGAAGACAAGGTCATTTTGAAGGTCAACAAGGCTGAGAAGAGCTCACAGAAAGCTGGATTGCAGGACTCCTTGCGACGAGTTTCCAGTGGTCGAACGATTCCACAGGACGTCGGTTTGGTGGACATGACCCCCAACCCTAAGCCTGCATCTACTATCACTAAGTTCCTTCTCGATCCTGATCACAGTCTCATCACTCACCAGACTTCTGATATGCAACAACCACCCCAGGACCCCTTCCGGCTACCAGTGTCTTCTCGGGCTTCCTTAGTCAACGAACCCTCGTCCGGAGTCACGTCTGAAGAACTGCCCAGCAATTCTCTTTCTACCCAGCCTCAGCTGAACGCACCTGAACAGTGCCCCGCAGGAGGCGAGATGGCTGATCGCAGCGGGGAGCCTGAGCTATCCAAGAAGGAGCACTGGCTTCGTGAGGCTGAGGCTGAAGGTCGAACAATCCCTCCCAGCCAACGCCGTGTTATTCGCTTTGAACGAGATGATGTCCGCCTCGAGCGAGACGAAAACGGTGAACCCATAACCCCCCCCGACGATATGTATAATGGTACCTTGATCCCTTTGTTTGTGCTGAAGGACGAAAATAACGAGAAGTTAGTTTACTATGTGGCACCTCCGGATGAGCTCTCCGTGGAAGCGATGTTGAACATTGTTAACAATTTCATGAACCAAAGCCCAGAGGAGAAGGCCCTCACCCTCAACACGAAAGGCAACAAGAAGAACAAGGACGGAAAGCTCACTACGAAGCCAGCGGGGGAGACTAGCGTCACTAAGAGATGCAACGACACTCAAAGCGCATCCGCCGCCAGTGCCTCTCAGGTTGGTGCTACTGACATTGTCACTCTCACTGACACCCCCCCTAATCACCTTCATGACAACAGTAACGCAGTCGTTACTGAGCCCAAATTTGGGATCATTCCCCCCTACCACAGCCAGGACAACAACAACGCAGTCGTTGCTGAGCCCAACTTCGGGACCACTCCTCCTTGCCACAATCATGAAAACAGTAACGCAGTCGTTGCTGAGCCCAACTTCAGGATCACTCCCCCCTACCACAGCCAGGACAACAACAACGCAGTCGTTGCTGAGCCTAACTTCGGGATTACTACCGCCGCCACTTCATCCAATAGCAACGCAGTCGTTGCTCAGCCCAACTCTAACGCCGGCTCCACTGTTCTTGTCTTCCCCCAGAGCTGTTCGCAGACTGTTCCCGAAGTTGGTAACGCTGCCACCATTCCCAGCTACGCTCAAGTTGAACACTCCTCTCCACATGATTCCCAATCGATCGAGCATACCAATGGTGTTTTCAATAACGAGGGTACCACTGACCTTCTCAATGGCTCTCTCGATGACACTAGTGAATGGGATAAACTGTTCAATGGCCCGGTCGATGATATTGGTAATTCGGATGCGCTATTCTATGGCCCGGTCGATGACGATTATAATTGGGACGAGCTGTCCGATTGCCCGGTCGATCCTGCATTGGCGCAGGACCATCAAATGCAGCAGGTCTCGGAGGATCTCTCCGAAGGGATCCAAGAGCAGCCGTCTCCTGCCGCCGAAGCAAAAGGTGACATGACGACCGAGGAGAAACTTGTGACATTCCTCGGCCATTATTCCACTACCGGTGCGACTACTACTGCTGCCAACAAACGCAAGAGTGGCGACGACTCTGTTGGGGTGCCAAAGAAGAAGGTCCGTACAGAGTAGACCACGGAGGGATAATATCAAGTGATGTTGATGATCCTGAGGGAGTGAGAGAGTGTGCCACATATATGCTTACTCACAGTACCTATTAGAACAAACAAGGAGTAATAGGGGACCTTTCCCCATGGTATTGAAGATGACTAGGTTGTTTGTACTTAGGCTGGAATAAATTGGAATTTTGATTTCAGAAAGAAAGGATTATCGTAGAAAATAAAACCCCGCCCAAAAAAAATCACATACAGCGACCTCATCCAGACAGTGACATCCATACTGCTAAGGTAGTTGATGCAAAGCAAAGAGTACCTCCTGCCGCTCCATGTAATCGGCGTCTTTCTTGTCTCTCATTGTATTCTGTCTATAGCAACAGGGTGAATTTTTGTACGACAGCCGCTTGGTGATGCACGAAGGAAGTAAAGTTGTTAGGGTACCCGGTGCCTGAGCAATTGTAGGAGTCTGTAACCATAATATGAGATAAAGAGAGCGATGTATGTTCAGATATTGGATGGTGGTTACCTAGTAGCCAGGACGTCCATTAGTAGGAGGTACTAATCGGGCTACTACCTTCGTAGCGGTAGTCTAGATAGTAGTCAGCAGCCGCGATAGCCGGCAGTTCATGAACGTTTAGTGTCAATTATCCAGACCACTTACGTCACTTGCTGAGATGCAACCAGGACAGCGAGAAATCCACAGAGGCCCGGGGGCTTTAATTAGTAGATTGGGTATCTAGATATGCAAGCACTATCATTCTAATAATGTCATGGACGTCCATCTTTTAAACGAAACCATCCGGGGATAAAGCGGAGGTAACCACAGCAAACCGAGATAACATTCTGATGAGTTGTTGCACCGGCTCGACTACTCTACTACAATCAACGAAACAGATCAAATGTTTGACGTCCGTTATATGTGCATGTGCAGGTGACAGTCATCCGTCCACGTGCATCCATAAGGCAGGGCGTTCGATGGAGGTCAAGTTGGGCTGCTGACTCTTGATAATCCAATCACAAACATCAATTGACAGCTCTAGCTTTTCCACCTACAGGTCTGATGAGCACTGTGGCTGGTTGACTCCTACTGGGCTCCGCTCCATGCTTGTCCCCCCCCGCTTGGCTTGTGCCTGAAGCTTTCCATTGAGAGCAATAGAGGCAGATGATAGTCACACGACATACGATGTTACCCACAGCAATTTAGGTGCAGCCAATGCATACAATTAATTTGATTCGTCCCGATTCGAGAGAAAAAAAGAATACGAAAATCGACAGGATTTTATTGATGCTCTTGTCTCTTCTCTTCTTACTGCAAGTAACCGCCTTTGCATCTTGACCAGGATCCCACGGTCAGCGCAGTGACCCAAAGAGGGCTCTTGCAACTCGATACAAGGACCAGAGGTCGAGTAATTGAAGACGGACGGACGGGCTACGGGACCATTCAATCCAACCAATGGAACTCTCATCGGGCAGTTCTGTAGTACAGACTTTAGGTACTAACATGGATAGTACTAGGGTAGCCTTTGGGTGGTAGGGCCTGTAGTTGTAGGCGAACGTAGGTACTGTACCAATGTACGTTGGGAGGCATGAATCCAAGTGGAGATGATTAATTGCGGGTCCATCATTCATCCATCAGGGACTGTAACCTCAAAATTTGTCGCACAACTCAACAACACCAACCACCTACAACCACTTTTCCCACATTCCGAGGCTGTCTCAATCAGGGCAGGCCAGGAAAAGGAGCAGAGCGGAACTGTCTCGTCGGGAATATCAAATTTCACCTTTTTCTTGTGTCTTTTGATTGCGGTCCTTCTTTGACTCTATCTCCCCTCCCCCCCTTACACGGATACACTAGACTCGTCAAGACAGGTCCAGAACGATAACCAAAAACCTTACCTTGAGGCCCCCAAGCCATAAAAGAAAACTCTGTCAATCGTTGCAGTTCTGGACTTGGACCCCTGCGCCGAGAACCATCTCATGTCGTCTTCTCTGTCGCCGAAACTGCCTGGCGTTGGCCTTGGCGCAGGTGATCTCTTACCCGTCGTCGGCTCCGACCGTCCGCAGATGCCTGTCAAGGATAATGATGGTGGTGGTGAGTTTCTTGTTCCTTGTACTATGTGCTATTGATAGTCATCCATCATTTCTTGTCTACCAGCCGACGTCCATACACATGCCCAAACCCCATACATGTCTACCCAAATCATCTTTCGTCCTGTCTGCTGGCAGGGTCATGGCTGCACAAAATCGAACACCGCTAGATTGAAATACCCAAAGTCTGGAAAATGCAGGGTCTTTGACCTCTAAAGTATCCAAGCTTGGGTGCTTCAAACAACCTAGTCCCTACATAGAAAAACCAGGATGTTCTACTGTGTATGTTGTACGCGTACGGATACTTTTGAGAGAGACATGCGTACGACTTGAAAGACAAGACTTTCCATGTTGATTTCTTTCTTTTCTTCACTCATGTTTTGCTTCTTTTCTCTGTCTCAAACCAATCTTATCCCCAATTCCTTTGCATCACGGACGAACCCACTGCGGCTCTAGTTAGTTTCTGGGGATCCGCTGCCGATCATGCCTAGGTGAGCTGAGCCCTTGCCTTCCAGCTACTTGTCAAACCTCTTTCAATCTTGGCCATGACAGAATGATTTGATGCCCTTGCTATCCATTTCCCTGTTCACCATGTTACATTACTTACATCAATGTCTTCTGACACATCGTCATGCTGTATCAATCAAGCAATTAGCGGACAAGGAGCCGTAAAGTGTTGGGCAAGCTAGCACATCAAGAGGTCGGAGCGTAGGTTATTCGCTCTTGGTAGTAGTTCCCCCAGAAAAGCGCACAGGACGGGCAAGCCCATGCAAGCGAGCCCTTGTCCATAGCGCTTTACCTTAACCTGATCTCCCAAACGCAACGCAACGCCACCTCCGCTCAACGATACTACCATCGCCTCCATATAAACCATCCATACCTTTCCCTTTCTTTGCCTCTGGCGCCCCTCGTACCACTCACACCTCTTTTTTTGTTAGCCCTTGCTTGTCCTTCCTTCACGACTATCAAGCTTTGTCTTTCCAAACTCTTCACTGTCGATCAAAAGGAACATCTATTAATATCTTTTCTTTTAGTCGCAAAGACAAGTAATCAAGAACAAGAATCACCCAAGTCATCAACTCGCGATATCACATCATCCCCAACAACAGTCCACCCTCTACTCCAGGTCGCATCCGTTCCCCCGCATTCTCGCTCAACGGCTACAGCCGCTGCTACAACTGCTACCAGTCCAACCTCCGAGTCTATATCAGTGCCATTGAGCTCTTCCACGCAAACTCCGGTACACACTGCTCAACTTGCCTCGAGGGCCTCCGAAGCCCAGGCAAGACCATCTCCAGCCATGATATTCTCCGACATTTACAAGAGCCCGCGATCGCCCATCGCTAAGCTCCGTCATCACTCGGTTCAGTTGCCGACCCCACTGCCCGATAATACCCCAGATTGGTACGACGATGAGCATGCCGACCTTCTCAGTAAGGACAAGACGAAACAGAAGGAAGCTGTGAGACGATACCTTGACGCCAAGATCAAGAACGATTGGGATTTCTCATGGCCATCTCGTGTTGTCGAGCCCCCGCCAGTTGAAGGTGACATCGCTGTTGTCAACACGGCTTCCGAGTCACCTGACACTGTCGAGACTGCCAGCCTCGATGTCACTGAGCCAACAAACCCAATTCAAGATGAGACACGTGAGGATGACGGCTATCAAGTTGACGACCCTGAGTCGTCGGACAACGGAGACAACAGCGATGCCGAATCCACCTACAGCACTGTTTCTGAAGACCCTGTTCGCTTTCGCACACGTCTGGACTGGACATCTGATCTTTCTGACGATGACGACGAGCCGGGCCCTTCGCGCTCGCCTTTCCGCTTCGACAACCCCAATAACGTGGGTCCGATTGTTCAATCTACAGTCCAGGCAAAGCGTGCCAAACGAAGGAGAGCAGTTCGCAAGGAAATGGAGTGGAATGAGGGTCTGGCCTGTTTCGAGGCCCGGCGAAATGCATGGACAGGTGCACGAACTGTTCGTATCCGAGCCAAGCCTGTGACACCCCCTGCTGTGTCACCTTTATCTCCTCGTCGTTTCTTTTTCCGCCGCTCCATGTCCACATCTCCCCCAAGCTCCACAATTGCATCCGCTCTACCGCCGCAAGTCAGTGATGCTTCTGACGGCTCTTCGCTTGCGAAAAGTGACGAGCTTCGCAATGCTCGATCCAAGGACACAACGCCGTCCACGCCACCAGACAGTCGAAACTATCCTGTGGAGGTTATTCTTCCTCTTGCGCCGCCTCTACTGCCTCCCAACAACCCTCTCCGCGCATCTATCACGCCTTCTGTGTACCTCAGCCTCTATGACAAGGTCATCATCCATAGTCTTCAGCCCTCATGCCCTATCAATCTTTCAGATATGCTCCGAGCTTGTGTCACAGGCTGGAAGCGGGACGGTGAATGGCCTCCCCGACCGACCATGCCTCCGCCTGCTCCTGCTGCTAAGAAGAAGAAGCCTAAGAAAACACCAACGCAACCAGAGAACACAAGTAATGCGGTTCGACGCATGAGTTTTGGACTATTGGGTCGCGACAAGGACGACACAACAGGCGGAAAGGGTATTCGACGTAGCCTCGTACGGGCCCTCGGCATTGGAGAGACGGCCGATGTACCCAAATAAAGCTACTCCATCACGAATTCATGATTACGAACAAAATTTGGAGGGAAATCATTACGATTGACGCATGGCGCTTATATATGGGCTCTCGCTTCTCGTTCGATATACCATGTATGGAAAGATGTATCTTGTTTTTTTTGTCTGGTCTAGCCACTACCCCTACTTGCGCCGTCACGACCCAGTCATGTCGGTACATGGAGTTTTTGGAGTGTTTACTTCCTTGGAGTCTTGTGATGAGCTGTGAGCAAGCACATTGATACCTGCCTGTTCACCACAGCGCTAATTACTTGCAACTATGTATTTTCCAATTTAGCATTATCAACATCAATGCACACCGGCCAGTGACACTGTTCTGGTGTCCTAGTGATGTAATTGACTTGAAGAGTGTAGTGCTGACGCCATAACTATGGCCACCACTCGTAGATAATAAATTACGGTGGGTTTCAGCTACTATCTATGTACAAGTAAGGCACACAGAAACGGTTAGCTAACTCAACAAGGTTTAAGCCTCATCTTCGAGTGCTGCATGGCTAAGATGTGTGACCCGAGTTAACGGATCGTTCCGTATGCGTCATGCGAGGTACCGTACCGATCATATACCTGCCAGGGCGTTTATACAGAGCTATCGTCTTGAGTTGAATCCTGAAGCCTTGTTGTGTTGGGAGCATCAGTCACGATGGCTCAACGTGGTTTGTGTGTGCGAACTTGATGTATATATTCGGGGAGATACTGATACTAACACTGTTCTTTTCAATTAAGCTGAACCTTAGCCGTATCTCTGTAGATAAACGATACATTTGTAACGGTTACTTTAAACGGATAGCCTAGAGACAACCCAACGTTCCCTATATGAAGAAATGATATTCTATACCTCTTAATCTTATTGGACATCCAATTGGATATATGGTTGGCCTGGCTTGTTTCGAGCAAGTTTCTGAGCAGAATCGCATTCAGACCCAGGACACCAAACGCTGATACATTATTCATTCACCACTGCAATGATAAGGAATTCAGATCTATCTTTTGTTAGCAATACCTGCTTCATAGTAGTCAGGTCTTGCGAATATCACTACCTGACCAAGCTTTCAAGCACTTACAGTGAGACGTGAAACCTGCTATTACTGAAATTGATACTAGCAGCTGGACATATGAAAATCAGGGATTTAGACCACCACCTCGGCTGAGTTAACATCTTCACTTAAGTATGAAGAATTCAACTGGTTCCGAAAATTGTTATATAGTTTCTTCCTGGAGTCGTGCGCAGACAGGAGCGATGTGAGTCCTCGTATATGCAAGTCATTAGTTAGAGTTTGCGGTAGTTTGTAAGAATGACTTGGAAAGATGTCATCCCATCTTGGCTATTGTATTTCGGATATGCAGCTCTGAATTAGGCAGTGTTCTATCGTAGTTGAAGTCATCCTGGTCTTCTTACTCTTGGAGTTCACGGCGACTTGGGGTATTCGGTGTATTTATCCTGAGATTCTGATGAACCCCAGGGAATCCTGAGATACAGAGTGGTACTGGTATGTATTCCTCAATCCATGCCATGCAAGTTTGTCGGTCATAATCACGGTTCAGGTAGCTAAATAGAAGCGCGGGCAAGCATCGACATGTTCATTCATCACGGAAAACGTTCAAGCAACGTCACCTTCTTAACAACAAGAATAAGCTTTCAAGATCATCCAGCAAGATGAAAAGATGTCGACAAGTGAATAATCGCTTTGTTTTCTCTACAAATGCTCAGGTTATGCATGGTGGAAAAGGCTTATACTTGCCCAAGGTACAGGTTAGGCAACCATCTCAGTGATTGCGAGAACGATCTTCGATACCAATACCTATCCAATGTCACCGGATTATCAGTCCAGAACGCTTGATATGTGCGGTAATAGCCATATAAGCAAAAAAAAAAAAAAAATGAAAAGGAAAGGGCTAGACGTCAAAAGATCTGCGTAATCTGGGAATCGAACCCAGGGCTCCCCGAAACTTGAATGGCAACGGAGAATTTTACCACTAAACCAATTACGCGGTGATTTTATTGATTTTGTGACTCTGAAAGATGATCCAAGTAGTAAGTTGACCATCGCGGGAGGGGGAAGGAAGTGTTTGAACAGATAGCTTGGTGCAGCTTGTCTCGAAAGCGTCGATGAACGCGGAAGAACCACCTGATTTCAGTGTTTAACACAATCTGCTACTCTGTCTGCCAAATTTGGTTCGTACGATAGTGCATTGCCAGTCAACTGAATTCTGATATGAATTGCGAAATCCTAGGAGAATGATGACCTCGTCGAGACATGTTATGCTGCTGCTCCCACAGAGCAAGTGCCCTCCATGTCAAATACGGACAGCGTTGGCGGCGCTGTAACATGGGAGTCCACAAAGGACAGGATATCGAGAGCATCATTTGTAACGGCTGTGCCGCTGGACGGTTTATTTCCTCGCAATCCCAGGGGAGGAAATACAACAAAAGACCTAAACCTAGCGTACAGAAAACAAAGAGCCCAAAGTCAGGTCCAAGATGTCATAAAGTGACCAGATTATTCTGTCTTCCAGCAAATAGAGTCAAGTTTTCTGTGACCCGAGACCATCACATGCCAGTATCAACACTGTCAATACTCTGCAAGATCTTGCTAACTAATGGTTAGCAACTTTAGAAAGTTTTCACCGTTCCTTCACACGTAATTTTGTTCCCACATTGGATTGCACCCGAGAGACGTCTGTATAACAGTAATTGGATCAAAGCGGATATGCGGAACTGCAATTGATCAGATAAAATTTTTTCCTGCATCGGCCG
This sequence comes from Fusarium longipes, assembly GCA_013618495.1. NCBI lineage: Eukaryota > Fungi > Ascomycota > Sordariomycetes > Hypocreales > Nectriaceae > Fusarium > Fusarium longipes. The sequence goes on along the minus strand of JABFEY010000040.1, from coordinate 152,019 downwards.
ATCTCGCTGGGGGCGTGAACGTAGACATTACTCGGCATTAGTTCTGAATTTGGTGAGTTCATCTTATCTGATGATCAGATTAGATACTCCGAACTAACAAAAATGATGCGCTAGAAAAACCTGGCTTGAACTGACGGTGTTATGGGTCAAATGCAAGGCTAGTGCGATGCAACAGTAGTATTGACGCGATGAAGTAATGCAGATGGCCACAAAAGGGCATATGTCGAAATATTTTGTAGGAGCTCCGTCACAATGGGACCGATCCCTACTCTAGAGGCATACGAAACCGGGCTCTTGGATACTTTATTGGACGAGATAGAAGTTAGCAAGAGCTAGAAAAGCGTCTTGTGTCGATCGGATGCTATGGTCTGCAGGACTCATCCGCTGATAGAGGCAGAAGCAGGACGATGCTGGCGGTGATATCTAGCGCCACCACCCTTCCTCCCACAAGGCACCATGTAATTGCCGCACCGTCTTGACCCTGGCAAATTCCCACATCGTTCAGCTTTTGATGTGGGCGATTGATTCCAAAATTGGCTTCGATTCCATCCCAAAAACATGGGCCCCAACGGAGTAATTATGGCATTGTCAGTGGGGCGAATCATGGCGGGTTTATACGGATGCGCTGTGTTGATAGCGTCGGCTCGAGCCTGCACACACGTATTACTGCAGGGGAGTGCCCTTGACCACTTTCCGCTATGTTTTCTTATGAGCTTCAGCTTCCTGTGAGCTACTGACATTATTTCCTTCTCAAGAGTTCTGGGAAGCAGTGAAGTACTGATCCTGAACCTATCCAGTTCTCATCATGGCCACCGAAACCACGAACGTACCCTCCGCGCCGTCTCGGCAACGTCAAAAGCTATCTGTGCTCGAAGGTCCCGTCGACCCCCCGTTAGTTGATTTCACACTGGGTGAACTACTTGAGCTTCAAACATACCAGTATGGAAGCCAAGAGTGTCTGGTCATCCCATGGACCGGTGCTCGCTGGACGTATAATGAGCTGAGCCAGCAGAGCTCTTCCTTAGCACAGTCATTGCTGGACATGGGAATTGGAGTTGGTGATAGGGTCGCGATTATGGCTGGAAACTGTGAACAATATGCGGCTGTCTTCTTTGCCGTGGCCAAAATTGGCGCCATCCTCGTCATTCTCAACAATACCTATACCCCGACGGAGGCTATGTATGGCCTAAAATTTTCCGACAGTAAAATCTTTTTTACCACGCCAAGAATCGGCCGACTCGACCAGACACAACTGCTACAGCAGCTTGAGAACAAGAAGACGGCTCCTAAAGTTGTGATGCTTCAGGGCGATGAGACCGGCAAATATGAAACTTATGACGATTTGGTTACTGCTGGCCGTCGACAAAATCACCAGAGACTGTATCAAGCCATGACAAAAGTGCTGCCCCATCAAGTGGTCAATCTTCAGTTCACAAGCGGAACAACAGGATTGCCCAAGGCTGCTATGCTAACACATCAGTCAGTAGGCCCTTCAGAAGCCACCTTCATGTGGCAAGTTCAAAGACATGAGCTAACGAACAAACAGTAATCTGGTCAACAACTCACGATTTATTGGCGATCGCATGCGGCTTGGACCCGTCGACATATTGTGCTGTCCTCCACCACTGTTCCACTGCTTCGGTTTGGTGCTTGGTCTTCTTGCTGTTATCACTCATGGCGGCAAAATTGTGTATCCAGCCGAGGTTTTTGACATTCAGGCGACACTCCAAGCGATCTCTGATGAGAAATGTACTGCTGTTCATGGTGTCCCCGCCATGTTCGATTCGCTCTTCCAGGCCAAATGGCCCGAGAACTTCAACTGCGATAACCTGCGCACTGGAATTATTGCTGGAGCACCAGTGCCAAGATATCTCATGGAGCTTCTTGTCAACCGTTTCGGAATGACCGAGTTCACCAGTAGTTACGGTCTCACTGAAGCATCACCAACGTGCTTCAACGCATTTACCGACGACTCTATCGATACCCGACTTACAACTGTTGGTACACTGATGCCTCACGCGAAGGCCAAGATTGTTGACCGCGATGGAAACATTGTTCCCATCGGTGAGCGTGGTGAGCTTTGCATCGGAGGTTATCAGCTTCAGGCTGGATACTGGAACAACTCAGAGAAGACCAATGAAACTATGGTAAGGGATGCTTCAGGCGTTCTTTGGCTTCACACTGGCGATGAGGCTGTATTCGACGAGAACGGGTATTGCTCGATTACTGGGAGATTCAAGGACATTATTATCAGAGGTGAGTGAGGAATGTCGCCGGTAAGAAACGATTAGCTAACACCGTTTCGATAGGCGGAGAGAATATTTACCCGCTCGAGATAGAGGAGCGCCTGATGGATCATCCGGCCATCACTCGTGCCATTGTAGTTGGGCTTAAGAACAAGCACTATGGTGAGGTCGTGGGTGCATTTGTCGAGTTGGCCGATGGTCATCAGAAGCCCACATTTGAGGAACTCAAGGACTGGTGTCGAAAGAGACTCGGCGGCCACAAGTCACCAGCTCATGTCTTCTGGCTGGGTCATGATAATGTGCCCGCAACAGTTCCTTTGACAGGAAGTGGAAAAGTTCGCAAATTCGAGATGGCGAAGTTAGGTGATGACCTCTTGCGAAAGCAAGAGAATGTATCGAAGCTGTGAGGGATGGCTAGTCCAAGCCGAAACGCGGGGAAACATCTTTTGGGAGCGTAATGGAGTTTGGTTTCAAAGATTGGATAGAAAAAGCTTAAGATAGAATCAAGACTGATTTAGAAGCTGTATGCCTTTGAATTGGGATCCTGGTTTTTCCTTGGAGGGAATGATGCGGGCACAAGTGAAACAATGAAGGCAGACACAGCCTACCTTAGTGCATAGGTACTGGCGTACTGCTATCTATCACGTGCACCCGACAGGACCTTCAACAGACGTCTACATATGCCAAAGCATGAAATTAATTGCTATTCGACTCTACATTCCTCGACTACATTTTCTATTTACACAAGAACAAGCTATATCGTAATATGTGGCGGCTCCTCCTACAGTTTGGGTACAAGACCCAATTTGGTACCAGCGACAACCTTCTCATTGTCTGCAAGTGGGCAGAGCTGGAAGAAGCGCTCGCGAGAAGATCGAACAAAAGCACTTCGTTGATGTGGCAAGTCGACCAGCTTGTCCAACCCAGAGCCATGAACAAAGTCATACATAACAATGGTGGTGTTCGTTTCTTGGGTCTCACCCACCACGTACATGGTGCGAGGGTCATCCAGGTAGAGGTAGTGCATCAAACTGCTCCACCATGCAGACACACGATGAGGTCCGCGAAAGCGTACATCACCTACGAGTGAATGACGACCGCGATCGAAATCTCCTGCATTGAAGTAACCACCGAGACGGTCCTCCTATTGAATGAACGGTCAGAAAGCAGTCACAAAGAGTAGGGAACGAAAACAACAAACCTTGGCCCAATAGACTTCAAAGTATGCGAAATGGGTGTCATTCCACTTTGCGAGCAAGGCAATTACGTGAGGGTCATCATGCACCTTGCGCAGATACTCCCGGTGTTGTTCCAGAGTACCAGTGAGGTTCCAGCCTTGGGAAACCCGAGGGTCGTTTTGCCATTCGTGAAAGAGGCGCACATGCTCAGTATCAGCATAATCGACAGAAACCATGGAAAACGTTTCTTCAAGATGGGGGATCCAGCGGCTGTAGACCGTTGTGCCAGGCGCAGGCTTGGCTGGTCTGACCGGGTGCCACGACTGTTGAACTCGCTCAGGATCATCGGGATCGCCAGCGACTGTGATGGTCGTTGTGTTGTGCAGAGGAGTCAGGGGATATGATCCGAGAGGATTTGATGCTGGCAGAGATGCAGGTGACTCGGCTGGGCACCAAACTGGCCGGGGGCCAAAGGGTGACCCGGCACCCTGCCAGAACGTGCTTCGCAATAAGAGAACAAGACTCTGGTCAGTCTTGTTCGAGGTCTGGTACTTCTCTCGGCCTTTGAGAGGGTGGTCAATTGCGAGCAAGACTGCTGTCAGCTGTTGAGCCAGAACACTGGCATTGGCACCTCGGAGCTCCAGTCGATATGACTCTACGTTCGTTCTCACAGTGAAGAGTGCGTATGTCAACAGCCAGACTTGGGCCAGAGTTGGCGCCTCAGCTTCCTCCCAATAAACGGTGACACATGGTGAGCGACGAGCCCGAGCCCAAGGGCTATTATTGGATTGAGATGGAAGCTCGCTCGATTTGAGATCAATTGGGTCAGAGAAGATGAGACCGGAGTGATGGAGGTCGAATGGCAAGACCTTAGCCGATGCAGGAATATTTTGAACAAGCTTGTAGACAGACGTGTTGACACCTAACGGCGTCGAGGCTGCTTCTATTGTGTATTCGGTTTGGTAAGGGTGAGGAAGCTTGACGACAACTTCACCAGCTTTGAGATTTGAAAATGTTCCTGATGGGGTCGACATTGTTACTGCAGCTGGAGTGCGAAAAGATTTGGAGTCAGCAAAGATGTGGAAAGTGAGGGAAAGAAGAGTTCCACCATACCAAGAAGCTATTCGCGACAGAATCCAGAGTTGCATGAGTGGGAGAATGTCTGCATCCCGACCCTCCACTTCGGAATAGGTTCGACGCCAGCGACTAAGGTGCTCCATTCTGCGAGGGTGTATCGTGTCCGTTCATTCCACAACTTCACCCGGCTCTTGCGCATTCAACCCACCTCAGCTAGTCGTATTCAAAACTCCATCGACGACGCAATAACGGGACCATTAGTCAAATTTTATGGTGTGCAAACGCTCGATGATCCTGGACTGATCAGGGTCAAGATTATCAAGTGGATCCAAGCGGATCTGATAACTTGAGCCCTGTCCACCAAATTTTCTTTGTTCTTCTTCACACCCCCCTACGTTATCCGGTTGTCGGACCTAGCTCGTCCATTCAAGGGTCTTGGACAGAATTTACGTGGTATTGCCCATTCTGACCGCTTGTTAGCACGATCTGATAAACCGCTCAATAAACTACACTAACTAGGTTGCAAAGCCACCGATCCCTGCTGGCATAGGCAGGGATCCATGCCAAATGTAGCAGTTGCGCCTAATGGAGGAATTATGACCTGACGGAACCCCAATCGTCAAGTGCACCCTGAAACAAAGGTTCCGATGACATATTGCACAAGCACTTAGCTTGCAGATTGACCCGGATTTTACCGTTCTGTGCTGTCATCTAGAAGCAATCGATATAAAAGAGATTGAAAGTCATCTTGAGCACTTTTGCTATGTTGTCCTAAGGACGCACCGGACGGTATTGTCCAAGTGACAAAGTGCATGATTTCTTAGATTCAGCATCAACTCTTAGCTGGCGATAGTTCCAGAAACGCTTCATCCGATTTGTGTGATACGATGTCTGCACGACAAATCTCTGAACGTCCTAAGCATTGAAGTCAATCTAGGCAGTCTACTACTGTATATGAATCGTGGATACTTAGGCGAGTCTAAGGCTTTGCAGTTGATCACACATATGCATGTCGATCATGATACCGATTCTCAGGTACGGAGCATTGCAGAACTGTCATGACAAACGGTGTTGCAGATCGATCTGCAAGTTCCACCGATCTGGCAGCCTTTTATCAATCAGTTCTCGACCCAGGCACTTGGAAATTATTCCCAGTCATCAGATGTTAGGTGACGCGTGGAGGAAATCTTGGTATCTGCCTATTTGGAGTAAAACCCTAAAGTCTTTCATTTCGAAACTGCTCATCTTCCATGGAGAGAAAGAAAGGCTTTATTAGTACGTACATACACAATCACGTGTGACTAAATGGCAATAAAGGACTGTTGGGCACATCTCTACTGTTTCGGCAGACTGTGGCCTCGAATCTTGGTTGCGAAGCAGCTGGGTTTAAGAAGAAGTTTGATACATGATGCCAAATACCCAAGTTTGTACAATCGCAGGTAAATATAGCATATTTTTTCGGTGATGCAAATGCCCGTATAGAGACTTATAGTCAGAAACTTTCAAGCTTTCTTGTATAACTTGGATATTCCCAGGGTTTCAGAAAAATTAGCCGGTAGAAGTCTAAGAGATGAAATTAGTTAGTTACTACATAATGCTTAGACTGGCCTCTTAGGCTATTTGTTGCTATTATCCTAAGCTTTAGGGGTCAATTTTTCTGACACCCATCTGGATATCTATAAGCATTCTCTATATGGTTGACCTGCGATTTCCTAGCACAAGATTCAACCACTATGGCCTCTCAATTCCGAAGCCACCTTGATAATGGTAATGTTTACTATTTAAATATCTGTGTATGCTACTTTCAGATATTAGCTAGGTCTGCCGGTCAAGTCTAGTCAGACGAGAGCATAACACCCGGGACAAAGTTTGTGTCTGGACAACTCAATAACAGAGACAGTCTCAATGTCTTGATGAGTAGCAAAGACGTCGTATTGATCCAAAATAGATTCTTTTCTTTTTTTTTTTAAAAGAGGTGAATATTGAAAAACATATTGACCAACATAGAACAAATCTTACCCCACTGTGCCGTGCTGTCTATGTGATATCCCGAACGCCAAACCCCTTGTTTATAGATGCTTAAGCCTTGGCCTCATCAGTCTTGCGACCGCCAAGCTGCATGTAGTTCCAGCAAACTTTCATCATGAGTCAGTGACTATTTTATAAGCGCAAATCAGATTTAACTTACTTGTCCAGCCTAGGTCATCTCTGAAACATGACTGGAGAACATCCTCGCCAGCAGTGGTGCCGGTATCGGGACTAGAAGCAACAGCCTTCTTGCCGACTGCAAGACCAATGACAGGGGGGTAGACCGCAATCTCTTTGTACGAGGGTACATGCCCAGCTCTCTGACTAAGGATACTCTGGTGGATGTTAAGTGCGACGTAGTGGCCGTGATGCATGGCGCCGCCACATCGTTTGATGCCAGGCCACTTGGTGATGTCGCCAGCGGCGTAGTGGGATCCCGCGTTGGGTGTACCTTGTTCAAACTGTAGGCTGTAGAGAAGTCAGTGAGTGAAGGCGTATAAGAGAGGCTTATTTGGTTTACTTGGGCTTGATTTTGACAAAACCGTCTTCGTCGAGCGCCGAGGCGGGCAGGTATGTGGAAGTGGGAACACTCCTGGAGATGGCCATGATGACCACGCTTGCCGACATCCTGTGACCGTTGGTGAACTCAATATCATACTTTTCGCTTCCATCGGTTGTCTCAACCTTGCTCTTGGAAGCCAGACGGTGGCTCATGAGAACCTCGACACCAGCCTCGCGGAGCAGTTTAAGCGCAACATCCTTGGTCTCGTCAGGGAGACCCTCCGATGAGAGAAGCTTATCGCGCGAATGAACCAGGGTCACGTTGAGATGTGGTTTGACCATCTTGAGTTCGGCCGCCATCTCAATGCCGACAGCACCCCCACCGACCACAACAACACCATGCTTTGCGTTTTGAACAGCGTTGATGTGATTTTCGGCTTCGAGAAGGTATTCCTTTCGGGTCAAAGACTGGGGAACGACAGGCCAGACGCGGCGCAGACCAGTGGCAGCAACAAGGTAGTCATATTGAAGAGTAGTCTTATCTTGGGTGAGGTGGGCTAAGATGGTGGCTTGCTTTGCAGCAGGATCAACATCAGTGACTGAGCCCTGTATAATGTTGATACTGGGATCCTTGAGGCCAGGAATGTCTGAGTATTTGACCCAGTTCTTTTTTGAGAAGGTAGAGTCGGCAAGGGCCATGGGGGAGCCGATCAAGTGGTCTGTAGTATGTCAGTATTCAATAGCTCCATCTAGATAGATATGGACAATAAGCATGTTAGGAATCACTGACAGTAGCCATCTCTTTCGTCAACGATGGTGATTTCGATGTTGAACGTGGGTAAGTCGGGGTGATGGGTATATGGCTCAGAGTTCATCCGGGGAGAATAACCCTGGCTCAGGTCTAACAGGTTGACGGCAGCAGACAGGCCACCATAACAACCACCGAGGATGAGCACACGCACAGCGTTTGTTGCCTCTGGAAGTGAGCCCATTGTAGCGAATCCTGCGACTCTTTGGGCTATGAGATGATTTCGAAATGGGGGCCGGTGAGGTGATGCAGCAGAAATAGGCGTTGCACAGATTCGAAGATTCGGCGCAACGGTAGATGAAAAGGAAACACGGGAGTTGAAATAAGCGTAGGGGGCTTTGAAGACTTGTCCCAGGAACTTTGTAGAAGGTCGAGAGACGATCATGAGCCGACAAGATGGGGAAGAGAGGAGAAAGAAATATTTCAGGGCGTTATAGTAGGAAAGAAAAGGGCAAGAGAAGACGAGGATCCGGATATAAACGACGGCAACCGACAGTGCGATAGTAGTCGGCATCAGAAACTCGGTATCGTACTCGGATGAAAGCCCTCATTATCGGGCCAAGACCGGCCTCCTCCTGGAACAAGGGGTCATCCTGATTCTTGTCATGACAAGTCCCAGTTCCCCATCATGAACGGGAGAAACAACCAATCATGGGGATGGTCTTCTGGATTTCAGCGGGGCATACGCCACGGCAACGATGTTGGGGACTTTTTGTAGATGCTAAAGATGTGGAGTTAAAGTTATCAGATCCGTCCAAGACTGAAAGAACCGTCTCCACTGGTTGGGATGAGGACAATAATTATCAGATCCGACGGAATAGCATGACACCGCTTAGTCATGCCATGTTAGACATGCATCCACCTGAGAACATTGTTATCTGATCAAATCTCTAGAAATGTTTCTCCATCGTGTCCGACGAACCAAGACCCACGAGGTGTAGCGTGATTCTTTAAGCAAGACGGAGAGACGAGTTGGGCCGATCTCCTTCTGCCTCTAAGACAAAGACGAGGACGGACCTCAATTGAGCCATTTTCGAGCTCAAAATAACGAGTTTTCAATGCCAAGGTCAAGTTTTTAGACTCGGTCCTTTCTCTTAGATAATCCATTGCCTCTTCTTCTCGTTGTTGGGTATGCAAAGTGCCCCGATCTTTGATTTGAAGCACTGATGCGAGCTTAGTTCTACGCCGATCTGATAACTCCGTAAAAAAACGATGGCTGCCACACAGACTTTTAGTGTTGGCCGCTGAGCCAGTCAATGTCTTAAAAATTATCTGATCCGAAGAATCCTTGATCAGCTTGTCACTTATGCATGGGTCAAGTTCTTGGCGTGGTGACGGAATTGCATATTGATTTCCACCACATGATGGATTGTTCTTCAAAGTATCGCTTGAATGGTATCATAAGAGTGTCAATGGTACCAAAATACAATCCAGTCGGGTTGTGCTAAATTGTGAGCATCTTCGGCTTGCCCTGTCTCAACGTTTTTGGGAGTAGGATGGACATCTCTGTACCCCATAAATCATTCAATATATTTTTGCATTCCCATCAGAATCATGTCATCTCTCAGACCTTATTCTCTTCTTCAGTGGGGTCTTCAATCCTTCGTGTCTTTAGTACGGTGACCTTATGCCCATTAGAGATGCCAAGCCAAGACCAGGGTAAGACCGACTATAAAATTATGCTTGTTTAAAGGTCAACTGGCGTCAGAGGCTCTGCTCCGTCTCCGTCTCCGTTTCGGAGTCCCTAACCATTTCCTCGCTAGTGATTGTCCAGGGCTGATTTCATTGCTTATTACAAGAGATGTACTGAGGCTAAGAGTGACCTTGGGTTTATCATGTCCAATGCCAAGACGACCATACCCTTCAGTGACTGATCTCAAAGGCCGACGCTTGGCGGCGCAATACTTTTCTCATCATGACTTCTCCTTTCCATTTTTCCCTTTCTTCATCTGTGTCAGTTGGGCGTCGCAAGCTGTAAACGCCTTACTGTTGGCTTGCAACTCATACCATCAAGATGGCGGCCCCTTCCCCTGAGACGAAGAGAAACAAGGCGAGTTTTGTCTTTCACATAAAATCGCGCCTATGAAGGTGTATGATTCACACATATGCTAACAAAGATTTGCAGCTACGCTCGTTCTTTACCTACTTCCAGCTTCTCTTCTATGCCGACCCTACATGGATTGATATCCTTCTGCTCATTGTAGGAACACTCACGGCTTGCGCCGCCGGTGCACCTTTTCCCCTGATGGGTATCATATTTGGCCAACTTGTCAATGACCTGAATACTGCATCCTGCAACAATGACGAAGTCGTATCTCAGTACTCGCCAAAAGAACTCCAAGACAGCATCAACAAGAAAGTTGTAATGATCACATGGATTGGCGTGATCAGCTTTGTTCTTATCTACACGTACATCGTGTCTTGGTCTATTTTTAGCCGACGGCTCGAAAACCGCATTCGAGATCGCTACTTCATGAGCATCCTGTTACAGGACGCCACCTTCTTTGACAGTAGACAGGCTGGAGAGGTCACTTCCCGCCTCAATGCCGATATTCAGGCAATCCAATCTGGTACTTCAGAGAAAATTGGAATTATCATGGGGTGCACATCGTTCTTCGTCTCGTCCTATGTCGTTGCATTTGTCAAGAACACTACACTCGCAGGGATTCTTGTATCACTGGTGCCTGCTTTTATGTTGCTTGCCATTGTGGGAAGCATCTTCACCGCAAGATTTGCAACAGCCATGTCTGAAAAGATCGCATCTGCATCTTCGATCGCCTCAGAGGTCCTTGCCAACATTCCCGTTGTTCAGGCTTTTGGCGCGGGTCCTTGACTTGAGGCTATATTTGCTGAGAGAATGAAGGGAGCACGGAAGCAAGGAATCAACAAGGCCTTCATTGCAGCCATTCAAGCTGGAATTCTTTATTTTATTGCCTACTCGGCCAATGCTCTTGCATTTTGGCAGGGTAGTACGCAGATTGCTGACATGGTTGAAGGCAATGGTAATGCCTCTGTTGGCGATATTTATACTGTGATTCTCTTGCTGGTGGATGGTAAGCAAAACTCTGTTAGAAAATCGAACCTGGTGATTAACGTGTTTTAGCTTGCGTTGTTCTTGGCGGCATTGCCCCTTTACTTCCGCTTGTTGGGGCTGCTATTGGGTCTTTTGAAAAGCTTCGGGAAGATATGGACAGCCCGGCTACCATCGACACAGGCTCTAATAATGGAGAGAGACTTGCATCGGTGGAAGGAACCGTGTCTTTCAGGAACGTATCTTTTGCTTATGTTTCAAGGCCTCATAACGCCGTGCTGAACAACGTCTCCTTCGAGTGCCCTGCTGGCAAGCACACTGCCCTTGTCGGTCTTTCTGGCAGTGGTAAATCTACCGTCGCTGGCCTCACATCTCGAATCTACGATCCCTCCGAAGGTGCAGTTCTTCTAGATGGACATGATATCAGAAACCTCAACGTTAAGGACCTGAGAAGTCACATGAGTCTTGTACAGCAAGAGCCTTCTCTTCTAAACCGATCCATTGTCGAGAATATCGCCCTTGGTATCTTGAACTCGCCCCAGCCCGAGCATGAGAAATTCAAATCCGCAATTCTTGGCACTGGTCTTGCTGAGCTTGCCGCCAAACTCCGCCAAGGTGACGATTTGGTGACAGCAGCGCAAAACTTTGGTCAAAGAATGGTTGATCTGGTTGATCGTGTCCATGAGGCTGCTCGACTTGCCGATGCATCTGGATTCATCGGTAGACTAGAGCACGGGTACGGAACACTGGTCGGTGTTGGCGGAAAGCTTGTAAGCGGTGGCCAACGACAGAGACTTGCCCTAGCTCGAGCCTTGATTCGTGATCCCAAGATCCTCATCCTTGATGAGGCCACCGCTTCTCTCGATTCAGCCAGTGAGCACCGCATCCAAATGGCTATCGAATCTATCGCAAAAAATCGTACAGTCGTTGCCATTGCCCACCGTCTATCCACTATCAAGAATGCCGACAATATCATCGTTATGAACGCTGGTGAGATTATAGAGCAAGGCAACCACCTTGAGCTCATGGCTTTGAATGGCTCATACGCTAGTATGGTACGCTTGCAAACGGTTGACTCAGAGGATGCCAGCTCTACTACGAGCGCTGTCCGCGTCGATGGTGTCTTCTCCGAGAAGAATTCTATTGTAGACCTGAAGACTGAGGAAATTGAAAAGGAGGAGGAAGAAGGTTCCAAAGAAGGAGCCGATAAGAAAGAGACAACTGCTGAAGCAGACGCAGCTCTCGACTCGAATAAATCTGCGTGGGTTGTCATCAAGGCCATTGGCAGCATGGTTAGACCCTATCTCCTCCTCATAATTGTCTGTCTCTTTGCTGCCACCATCGTCGGCCTCACGTTCTCTTCGTCTGGTTTGATATTTGGTTTTACCGTCGACAACTTGAGTCCCTGTAATCCCGTTGAAGACATCCGCTGGGCAGGCAAGTTCTTTGGCGGCATGTGGTTCCTAATTGCTTGTGTCGAACTGTTAGCCAACACCACGAGCTGGACTGGTTTCGGCATGGTTGCAGAAAAGTTGCTTTACAAGATCCGAGTTCTTTGTTTCCGCTCTTTGTATGAACAGGACCTTGACTGGCATCAGTCGGAAGGCCGTACTCCAACTGCACTCCTGTCGGTTATTACTTCAGATGCTGCTGCAGTTGGTGGTTTCAGTGGCTCTATTATCGGCACCATTTTCTCTATCGCGGTCAACTTCCTAGTCGCTATCATCCTGTCGCACATCCTCGCTTGGAAAATTGCCATTGTATGCTTGGTTATTGTTCCTGTTCTTCTAGGCTGTGGCATTATGCAGCTTCGATCGCTATCCAAGTTTGAGCGTCGTCACGCTGAGGCTTTCTCTGGTGCTGTTGGTATCGCTAATGAGGCTGTGAACTCGTTCAAGACTATCTCCTCCTTGTCCATTGAAGAAGAGATCATGAGCTCCTACCGCCGTGCTCTCAAAGCGCCCCGGAAAGAAATAACACTGGCTTCTATGTATGCCAACCTGTGGCTGTCTCTGGCCAACAGCACAGGAAACTTGATTTATGCCTTTGCGTATTGGTGGGGATCAACCCGAATTACTGCAGGCGAGGCTAGCCAGCGAGAGTTCTTTGTGATTCTCATCTGCATGCTTGTTAGTGCACAGCTCTGGGGCCAAATGTTCAGTCTTGCGCCTGAAGTATCTCGGGCTAGAGCTGCTGCTTCGCGCATCTTGAGTTTGATCAATCTCGGATCTTCCAAGGACGACGCTAAGGAAGGCAAGCTTACACTCGCTCTCGAGAATGCTAAACAAGATGTCGAATCTCGTGCCGAAGCTCCTGCGAAGCGCAGCGGAGCCAAGGGGGCAACTATTGTGTTCAAAAATGTCAAATTCTCGTATCCAGCTCGGCCTCATATTCAGATTCTGACAGGAATGTCTTTCACTATTTCTGCTGGTCAGTTTGTTGGTCTTGTAGGGCCTTCTGGTGCTGGCAAGTCGACCATCATGTCGTTGGTACAACGAATGTATCGGCCATCCGGCGGAAATGTCGAGATTGATGGTGTTGACATTTGCGCCCGCGAGGGAACAGAGTTTCGAAACGGCGTAGCTGTTGTTCCTCAGGACTGCGCACTCTTTGATGGAACGATTCGATTCAATGTCGCGCTGGGCTCAATTCCTAACCATGAGCCTACAGACGAAGAGATCCATGAAGCTTGCAAGCTGGCCAACATCCATGATGTTATTATGGAGTTGCCCAACGGCTACAATACCGAATGCGGCCCCAACGGCTCGCGTCTTTCCGGCGGTCAGCGTCAACGCTTGGCGATTGCGCGTGCCCTTGTGCGTAAGCCCAAGCTACTGCTCCTCGACGAAAGCACAAGTGCACTAGACGCTGAGAGTGAACGAGCCCTGCAAGAGGGACTCGAACGTGTGGCACGTGGTATCACTGTGATCGCTATTACACATAGGCTTCACACGGTACGCAAGGCCGATGTTATCTTCATGATAGAAGGAGGCAAGGTCGTGGACAAGGGTCGACACGAGGAATTGGTGGAAAGGAGCGAAACTTATCGAACAAATGCTCTGCAGCAAATGTTAGGAAACTAAGAAAAATCGTAGAGTTCGCGATAAATGACGATACTCGTTGAATGCTGCATATGCAAGCGGTAACCGAGTAAAGTGAGCTAAAGTTAGAGTTGGAGAAGTTCACCCCCACGTCTCCAACACCTGACCTCCAAACGGGCTCTCTTCCCATTCCATGTCTCAGCCTACGAATTGTAGAGGGTGCAACTTCGTGAAGCCCTTCAACCTGTCAATTCAGGGGATTTACCCACGTTTCTAGTCATGGGGCAGTTTCAAGGCACACCAAAATCTTGTGCGATAGCGGGTTTATTTACAATATCTAAATCTGGGTCAAGAGCAGACAACCTGGTATATCATGCACTTTGAAAGGTATTTTATATGAGGCTCTGGTTAGTAAGCGGAGCGAAAGAGATGATCTTCAATTGCGAAACAATGCAGATGCAGAAGCGAGACAGAGTTGAATCAGGAGAGTAGCCTCAAAATTAAAACAAAGCATAAACTTCATCTATAAAGTTGAAACCCATCTCTCATGATCGAACGAGCTGTTACTGTTACTACCTACTACAAGACCCCAATAACTTGAAGCCGACGTCACCTCATACAGGGGTTTGTCTGTCCGCGAATCTAAATCCAGCCAATCATAATTCTCAAGATCGTTCCTTTACTGCACCTAAGTATCCGCCTCGTCTGAGTCGTTCAGCGACCCCTTGGCTTTCGTGTGCTCTTCCGATCTGCCTCAATTTAGCTTTGTTGCATTGTAGCCGAGTCTCGTCTTGTTGCAAGTATCGTTGGATCAACGTCCCATTCCAACTCAGCTGATATAAGCCCCAAACGAATCGTGCAAAACAAGGTTGCGATTGCAGCGGGGGCTTTAGTGTTGTACCTTTTCTTGGCCGACGGGGCTGCCTCGACGATTCACTCATCCACTCGCAACACCCAATTGGGGCCCTCGAAACACATGCCCTTCGTCACCGGTACACACCTCAGTTGTTTCCGAGCTTCATAACAGAAAAAATCCAGACCTAGACCTTTAAACCTCTTCTTCCAGACTTCAAAGTCGCAACCATTCCCTCCCCTCCTCCCCTCGACGATCCCTCCTCCGTTCCTGGCGTTGCCCCTACCACGCTTCAAACCCGCCCCAACAACGTCCATTCGACCCGAGGAGGGAGTGCTACTGCCTCCCTGTTAGATACTTCAGACTTGATACCGCGACAGCAGTATCAGCGCGGCAGCAGCGCAAACACGAGCGAGCAGTTCGAGCTTGTTGATTACCCTCCCATCCAGGCTCGACGAGACGCCGCAGATCGCGAGACCAGAAGAAGGGCAAAACGAGACGAGAAGCGCCGTTGGCTTGAAGAACAAGACGAGATGAAATTTTCGCATAGTATACAGTTCAATGCTGTTCCAGATTGGAGCAGCCATTATATCGCTTACAGCAACCTCAAGAAGCTGTACGTTTTGTTCTTCAAGTGGAACCATATTTATGCTAACTTTACCGTTGCTTAGGATCTACCATCTGGAAAAGACAGCTCATCAGGCTCGCGGCAGCACCGGCGACGCGGAATCGCGGCCTCTGATCAATCAGGAAGATCCCGAAGAAGTCTTCTCCCGGGCCCTTGGCGTCGAGCTAGAAAAGATATGCTCTTTCTACGTCTCAAAGGAAGGAGAACTTCTCGAAGAGGCTGCGCAACTCTTGCGCGACGTTGGCGACGAGGCCGCAGATGCCATTGCCGATAATCGTTATCTGCGCCGGCTTTCTGTATCGTCTGCCAATAACCGAGCTGACGGTCGAAACGGGTTCCGCTCAAGAAGCCCCAGAAGTCGCAGCACCGACAATGAAGAGAGTGGAAGTGAGGAAGAAGATGAAACTACCGGGCTGACAACTAGGCGGCGAAGTAGCGGAGGTCGAAGGCGAACCCTCCCTAATGTAAATGCCAAGCCACGCTCTGAAGATATGAATGCCTCCACCGATTTTGGCAGGAGGCATAGCACTGTTATAGATGAGAACGATGAAACCCTCATGTTCTCCTCGGGTATGTTCTCCTCGGGCATCATGCTCAAGAAGCGCATTATCGGACTCTATGTGTCGCTCTGCGAGCTGAAGTCATTCATCCAACTCAATCGTACTGGTTTCACCAAGGTACTGAAGAAGTTTGACAAGATTCTCGACAAGGAATTGAAGGGTCCATATCTACGGACTCACGTTGAGACCGCCTACCCATTCAAGGACGAAACGAAGCGCGTGCTCGAGGAGAACATCGCCAAGATGGAGAAGGCCTTCGCCGAGATTGTCACTGGTGGAGATGAGGCGCTGGCCCGCAAGGATCTTCGTTCGCATCTCAGGGAGCACGTTGTGTGGGAGCGCAACACTGTCTGGCGAGATCTTATCGGTATTGAGCGCAGAGCTGAGGCGGCTGGCTTGGGACAGGCATTACTTGGCCAAGAGAGAGGTAATGTCACAAGAAGATTACAGGGCGATGAGGCAAAGGGAGCCCAAACCACACAGTTCCGCACGCCTTTCGGCAGGATCACTCTGCCTCCATGGCTTGCCAGCTCGTCTCTCTGGACCTTGGTTGCCAGCATGACCGTCTTTTTCTTGCTACTCTTGCTCCCTATCATGGAGAAGCCTGAGCAACAGAATTGTCTGGCTATGCTTGTCTTCGTCAGTCTGTTATGGGCCACCGAGGTAAGTCATGCAACAAGATGGATTTACGACCAACTTGTACTAACCGTATTTAGACCATTCCTCTCTTCGTGACTTCGTTGCTGATTCCTTTCCTTTCCGTGGTTTTAAACGTGGTTCGCGATGAGACACCCGGTAAACCCCAGAAGCGTCTTGGCTCAAAGGAGGCCACTTCTGCCATTTTTGCTGCTATGTGGACGCCTGTTATCATGCTTCTCCTTGGTGGTTTTACCCTAGCAGCGGCTTTGTCCAAGTGCACGATCGACAAACGGCTAGCTACGCTCGTTCTGAGCAAGGCTGGCACACAGCCAAAGACTGTCCTTATTGCCAATATGTTTGTGGCTGCTTTTGCGTCTATGTTGATTAGCAATGTTGCTGCCCCTGTCTTGTGTTATTCCATTATTGAGGTGAGCTGGTAGGAACCCGTGTGGCATGACAAGGCTAACAAATGCGTAGCCTATGCTTCGAACCTTGCCGTCTGATTCCAACATGTCTAAGGCGGTCATCATCGGTATTGCACTCGCATCCAACATCGGCGGAATGCTGTCCCCTATTGCATCTCCTCAGAATGTGGTGGCCATGGGTATCATGCAGCCCGCGCCTACATGGCTTCAATGGTTCTTCATCGTTATTCCTGTTGGTGCCGTGTCGATTCTTCTGATCTGGCTTCTCCTTCTGGTGACATTTCAGCCAGGCAAGGGCACAACAATTGCGCCCATTCGCCCTGTTAAGGAGAAGTTCACTGGCCTCCAATGGTTTGTCACTATCGTCACAATTGCTACCATTGCCTTGTGGTGCGCTAGCCATCAGCTTGAGGCCGAGTTTGGAGATATGGGTGTCATTGCCATCATCCCTATTGTTCTCTTCTTTGGTATTGGTCTTTTGACCAAGGAGGACTTCAACAACTTCCCATGGACCATTATTATCTTGGCTGCCGGCGGATTGTCCTTGGGCAAGGCTGTTCGATCGTCCGGTCTCCTGCATACTCTGGCCGAGATTGTGTCTGAAAAGGTAGAAGGCATGAGCTTGTATGGTGTGCTGGTTGTTTTCTCGGCTCTGATCTTGGTAATCGCAACCTTCATTAGCCACACTGTTGCTGCTCTGATCTTCCTCCCACTTGTCTTCGATGTTGGTGCTGCCATGGATCAGCCTCATCCCAACCTTCTCGTCATGGGTGGTGTCCTCATGTGCAGTGCCGCTATGGGCCTGCCAACAAGTGGTTTCCCCAATATGAGTAAGTTTACTGCTTTGTTTCATTCGGACCGAATTCTAACTTGCCTCAGCTGCGATCATGAAAGAAGACCCTTTCGGTCAACGATATTTGCAGGTCAAGCATTTCATCAGCCGTGGTGTGCCCAGCAGTCTCATTACCCTCGTCGTAGTTGTGACCCTTGGATATGGAATCATGCAAGTCGCTGGACTTGACTAGTGGACAACACCGCGCATCGATTGTCTCATAACAGCTTGGTCGTCAACTGTTAATCTTGGTGTTTTGAGATTGAAATTCATGTGTTTTTTGTTGTGCATCTTGGATGGATTACAATGTTATAAATTTGCGGATAAGGGAGCGGGGAATAGACTTGAGTAAATGTGTTTCTGTAATGTTTACGAGCCTGGATGAACAAACACGTTTGGCTCTGCCGAATAATAGTTTCGTATAAGGAATCTACAGAATATCAAGAGATTTAGGTTGTGATAGAAACGAATGGCCTAAGAGTTGGCCTAAAATGGCACAAAATGACTAAACCATTTTATTACTTCCATATCAAAAGCGGGCTAAGACTCTTCGTGATTGACGTGTAAGTGCGATTGGCACTGTGGCACTGTGTTGATGCAAGAAGCTCTGGCCATGCTGTTGACGTCGATATTGGTTGGCGGCATGATCCTGCCACCGAATACCCAACCGCCGCCGTTGTCTTCTTATTCAACAACACCAAAACTCACCGTCAATATTGGCACTTACTGTTGTCGCCTTGTCGATAACTTGGCCCGGCAATACCTACACCCGAGTGACCCTCGAATTAACTGATGCGCCCCCTCTCCCAATAGCCTACACAGCTTCGAGCTGGCCGGCGCCATGCTCTCCGCCTTTACAGCCCGTCCTATAATCGAGCTCAAACAACAAACGAAAGCTAAGATCGAGACGATTCTTGCTCACGGTATGTTCATGCACCATACTTTGTATACTGTGACTGTTTTCAGTCCTCACCGCAACTCTCACGATCCGAACTGTGCCTAACTAAAACCTCCATCTCCAGGTGACCGCGTTCTCGTCGGCCTTAACAATGGCGCTCTTCGAATCTACCGTCTAAATGGGCTTTCCGATCAATCCCAGAATGGTTCCAACGATGTCGATACCAATGCCACAACATCCATGACGGATGAGAGCACTTCTGCTCGTGCCAAGTCAACGAGTCCGACGGATTTGATGCGAGAGGTAGAGCGCTTCTCGACGCGAGCTATCGAGCAGCTTGCCATTATTAAAGACGCAAATACGATTGTTTCCCTATCGAATTACCATGTTTCATTCCACGATTTAAAAACATACGACCTTATAGAAACTCTGAGTCGAACCAAGAACGCAACCTGCTTTGCATCGACGTCAAATATTGTCAAGGACCCAGACACAGGTATCCCGGAGATTGTAAGCCGGTTGGCTGTTGCGGTCAAGAGAAAGCTACTGCTCTGGAGTTGGCTGGAGAGCGAGCTTTCTGAAGATGTGGACGAGATTGTCTTGACCGAGTCGATTCGTTCCGTAACATGGGCGAGTGCAACGAAGCTGGTGTGTGGCTTGAACGGTGGATACGTCATGGTCAACGTGGTCACTCGTGAAGTTGAAGATGTCGTGAGCCCCGGTTCGGGACCAGCAACCGGACAGAGCAGTCGCTTTGGTGCGATGAGCAGTGCCGGTATGGGATATATGGGCTTGGGTGGATACATGCCCAAGCCTTTGGCTACTAAGCTAGCGGAGGGTGAAATACTGCTTGCGAAGGACATCAACACACTATTTATCGATGACGATGGAAAGCCTCTTGACAGACGCCAGATTCCTTGGCAGCATGCCCCTGAATCTATAGGCTACTCTTATCCTTACATTCTCGCCTTGCAAGCGCCTTCGAAAGGCTCGCTCGAAGTTCGAAACCCCTCTACACTTTCATCACTTCAGAATCTATCACTGCCTGGTGCAGCCCAGCTTCACTTTCCGCCACCAACCTACAGCCTAGCACATGCCGGCAAAGGATTCCATATCTCGAGCGAACGATGTGTTTGGAAGATGGACGCGACAGACTATGACTCCCAAATTCAAGAGCTAGTGGATGGTGGTCATTTTGACGAGGCAATTAGTATCCTCGAAATGCTAGAGGGCGCTTTGTTGAAAAACAAGACGCAGACATTGCGTGAGGTCAAGATGCTCAAGGCCGAGGGCTTGTTCAAGAAGAAGAGATACCGTCAGGCTATGGATCTCTTCAATGAGGACACAGTACATGCGCCCCCTGAGCGTGTGCTCAAACTGTTTCCTCCCTCAATCGCCGGAGAGTTGTCTGCATGGGCAGGCCGTGAGGAAGAAGAAAGTCAGGAGTCAGACGAGGCTCCTGCAACGCCAAAGAAGGCCAATGGCACCCGTTCCACTACTCCTGACCTTGCTGAGTTAGCGCAGGAGACTCCCCAATCAAGCAAAGGAGGATTCGCCAGATATCTCACGGGCAGTTATAGAAGGCCACAGGCAGATACCGCGTCCATTTTTTCGAAGAAAGACACAACTGATGGCGATGATACCGCCAGTGTGAAGGAGGCCGACTCAACCGATGATCTGCCTTTGAAAGATAAGGACTTGACCAATGCAGTTCTGGAATTGAACAGTTACCTTGCTGGAACACGTGCTCGGTTACAACGTGTCATTGATCCGGTCACTGGAAACTTGAAGCCTCGAAGCGACCGAAACGGCTCTATGGAAGAAATAGCAGAAAACTTTCTACGAATAGGACTCGATGAATCGGAAGAAAAACTGCAGGAGGAGCTACGAAACACATTTCGTCTTGTCGATACAACATTGTTTCGAGCCTATATGTTCTCTCGGCCGACATTAGCGAGCTCCTTGTTCCGAATTCCTAATTTTTGTGACCCTAATGTGGTCAATGAAAAGCTTTTGGAGCACAACCGCTATAATGAACTGGTCGATTTCTTCTACGGCAAGAAACTGCATAAGGAGGCTTTGAAGCTGCTGCGGCGTTTTGGAGCTGCTGAAACGCCAGATGATGCTGCACCGGCACTTCACGGCCCTGAGCGTACCATTGAGTACCTAAAAACCCTTCCCCCATCTGAAATCGATCTTATCCTCGAGCATGCAGAATGGACCCTCAAGGCTAGTCCTGATGCTGCTCTAGAAATTTTCACAGGAGATACTGAGAACGCAGAAACATTACCACGCGAGAAGGTCGTGTCCTTCTTACATAATATCGACACACGGTTAGAAGGCCGGTATCTAGAGCACATTATTAACGAGCTCGAGGACATGACGCCAGATCTCCACAACCGTCTAGTTGAGCTCTACGTAGAGAATCTGAAGAAGATGGAACACGGCAAAGAATGGAATGAGATGATGAATCGCTTTGTTGAGTTCCTGAGGCACGAGTTCTTGAGAGAGCCAGTACAGGTCTATAGCCTCAGCAAAGCCTTCCAGCTGATTCCTCGTGATGGTAAGTGGTCTATTCTACTTCGCTGTGATGTATACTAATTCTATACGCAGATCCCGCTTTTTACGAAGCACAAGCTGTGGTCTTGAGTAAGATGGGCCAGCACAAGCAGGCACTTGAAATTTATGTGTTCAAGATGAAGGACTACCAGAAAGCTGAACAGTATGTATCTGCTGCCTATGTTCCGATACTTCATGTGCTGACCTCGATAGATACTGTAACCGAGTCAATGCTACTCAAGATACCACACCATCATCTCAACAGAACACCAAAAGCGATGCCGGGGAGGATCCCGAAAAGGCCACGCCATCTATTTACCATACTCTGTTATCGCTCTATCTTCAACCATCACCGCCCAACCAACCTAATCTAGAACCAGCACTCGATTTGCTTTCCAAGCATGGGTCACGCCTCCCAGCAACCTCAACCTTGGGCCTGATTCCGGATGATCTTCCCGTTCGATCTCTGGAGTCCTATTTCCGAGGGCGCATTCGTTCGGCTAATAGCTTGGTAAATGAGGCAAGGATTGTTGCTGGTCTTCGACAAGCTGAGGGTGTCTCTATTGCGGCGCGACTTCACCTTGGGGATGATGTACAAGGCGGACAAGGTGGACGGAACCGACATGTCGCTATCACGGACGAGCGACATTGCGTTGTATGTCATAAGAAACTGGGAGGGGGTATGCGCATTGGCGGAAGCGTTGTAGCCGTCCTGCCGGATAATACGGTGGTGCACTATGGCTGTTTGAACCGGGCAACTGGAAACAAGGTAGACGCAGCTCGGGCGCCAAGTTGGGGTCGAGGATTTTAGACAAGCAGTCATGCTGAGCGGGAGCATTGGTTGGGGAGCATCTGCATGGATTGGATCGGTTGTAGCCAGTATGATTTTTCTTCGAATACCCTTCATATACAAATCTTTTTGTCGCTAAGGGTTTCGTGTTTGCTAAAGCGAGTATAACTTTTCTCAGTCCTCCTCTTCAACTACCTCTTCGCCGTAATTTTCCTCCTCCTTGGCTTCAGCTGCTGCGTCTCTTGCCTTGTCTTGCTCCATTCGTGCTGTGAGCTCTTGGTTGATCGTGGCCTGGGTATCAGCGATAGATGCGCGGAGATCCTTGAGGTATGACGCCTTGTCGGTCGTAGAGGCTGTAGAAGAAATGACGGGTAGTGTGTGAGAAACCTTGAAAGGTTCACTCTCGGGGGAGTTATAGTCTGCGGTGAGGGTTGGCTGCGACATCGTGAGAAGGGTATGCTGAAAAGCTAAGGGCATTTGATTGAAAGAATGGAAGTCAACAATTGGAACCTAGACTTGATGTTGTTGACGCGGGGTTGAAAGTAACCCCCCGGCCCACATACCCTACTTCTACATGCGCTATGGAGACAGCCATGGCCCATAGGTGAGCTACACCATAAGAGACCTCCAGGGCTCGTGAACTTGCTGGGTATCTGAGTGTCGATTACACAGATCTACAAATGGACACGAAGCTCATTTCGAACAACATCTGTTGTTTGCAGGATTGATGTCATTTCTTGTGAAAGAAAGAAAGAAAGAAAGAAAGAAAAAAGGATCTGAACCCTATGCCTTGTCGTAGTGGTGTTAGTCAGCACAGTGGCTTGCTCAACTCTATATGTCCGTTTACCAGCTGATGTACAATCTTATCTGGTTGTTTAATATTTTAGCCTCAACAACTTCTTTCAGCTCTATATTCTACCAACTTCATGTTTGCAACATGACAAGCGCATGATTCTCCCTCGCCCCTTGTGCCCCGAAACCCGTTTCAAACACCGCACTGTGACCTGTCAGTTCGGCCTCAGCTTTCCGCAAGGGACGAAGATGTAACAGCGGCCTCGACGTCGCATAAATAGCAATGCAACCCTCGCGTTCTCAACCCCGCGGTCCGGGCAGCTTCTCTCCATTGCCGAACTCCTCAGGCCAGCCTTCCCAGCTTTCAACATCCTCGAGACCTGCTCTCCGCCGAGTTGAAACGTCGGACGGCGAAGACGAGACCCCCCGACCATCCATTACGATACCCAAGTCGCGACAACCTCCACAACCACAGCCCTCGTCTCCTGCAACTCCCATATACGCACAATTCACTACACATGGAAACTCAAGTACTGCGAGCCTAGGCCACCACAACTTTTCGAGACCAGCGAACTCAAGGTCTGTTACCCAAGGATCACCGGCGACCCTGGTCAAGGGCCATGCGCGCAAACACTCAGCTACTCAAGGCTCGTTTGAACCTACCCTACCATCGATGAGCATTTCAAATCTATCTTCTCATCTCGGAATGACACACCAAAATACATCTACGGCCTCTGCGTCCGCGGCCGCGGCGGCTGCTGCGGCTGCCTCTGCCTCTAACGTTAGCTTGTCCGCAAGTCAAATGGCAGCACAGGCGGCTGTCATGTCGCATCAGAACCATTCACGTCAGCGCTCGCAGACAGTACCTTTCCCTGGCGACCAGAACGATGGTGTGCGACGAGGTAGTGGTAGTAAAGGTCCTACAAGTCCGCCAATGCTGAGTTTGACGGAGGCGAGTGCACCGCGGGATACTGGGTTCGTGAACCAAGGCGGGTATGGCGGGCCTCACTCTTCTGCTGCCACGGCAGCCGCAAATGTTGTTTTTCCTCGATCTGGGCACAACTCTCCCAGAGTATCACCCCAACCATATTCACAACCACCTCCACCGCCGCCCCCTGCATCGGAGAAGCTAAGCAAGATAGAAAAGTCCAAGGTCAAGCTTTTCTCTCGTCCAGGCAAAATCAGCACAAAGGGTGAATCTAAAGACAAGCCGCTGCCGAGTCCAGGGAAGATTGGATCCGCTCTATCAGCTCTTCAGCGGGGGAACTTCAGTACAAACAGTCTGATTGATACAAGTAACCAATCCATTTATAACCTCAACAACTCGTCTTCCGCAACCATACGACCTATTGAAACACCCACCGAAGAAAAGGAGAAGGATAAGGAGAAGGGCAAGGAGAAGGAGAAAAAACATCACTTTCTTTCAAGGCAGAAGCACAAGCTCAAGGATGAATACCATCTGCCATTATCATCGGCAGCCAGCAACTCCCTCCCAACAGATCCCAATGCGCCAAATCCCCTGTACAACTTCAATATCCCGCCAAGCCCAGCACCTACTTCTTCCACTTTCGCCAAAACGAAAAAGGACAAGAAGCTCGCCGAACGATCGGACAGCCGGTTGGATAGCGAATCGAGTTTTAATGTGCAGAACGAATGGCCCGGACCCAGTAGTCTGCCATCCCTATCCCAGCAATCGACCATGTATGATCCCGTTGATCCCGGGAAGCTAGGCCTTCATAACCACATGTCGCTGGACGATGCGTGGCCATATTTGAGAGCTAAGCTGCTAGTTATCTTTGAGGGTGAGGATTTGCGTCTCCCTGTAGAAGACTTTAATCGGGTTGTGCAGATGCATATCCAATGGTGCATGCACAGACGCTCACCGAACACCATGTTGGAAGATTTGCGAGATCTCTTGCACACAGGATTCTTGTCACTCGATAGGACACTACGGCAGACCCCTGAGGATCGCTTTATTCCGACGCTCGTGGAGCTTTGGATGTTTACCTTCACCTCCATCTTGCCGTATATGCAGGCTGTCTTCCTCCCATTGGATCTTGAGGTATCAGGCTGTGGTACACTCATGACTGGAGAGCAAGCTCGTGACTTTTGGGGCGGCGCTGTCGCATCTTCATTTGGCTCAGGAGGGCTAGCCCGTGTCGCTCCAGCACCGTCGGTCCTTGATGTAAGAAGGCTAGTCCTCATCGCCTACAGAGACACCGTCATTCTACCTCGCTATGACACGCTCAAGACTATATTCTCGCGTCTCTCTCTGGAATTCTTGCCATCATCGCTTGCAAGTATAGCAATGTCTTCTCAACCTGAAGCGTCATTGTCAACTTCACCTTCTGAATCGTTTGGTCGTCCTGGCACAGCAATGTCTCTTGACCCATCCAATGCTTCTTACAACTCAACAAGCACAACCCTTCTTGGGGAAGGTTCCGCCGGAGGCCGTAGTCGCGCTATCAGCAATGTCAGCTTTGGCAGTCATGGTAGTGATGGCGGTCTGAGACCGTTTACGCCTTCTGGAAGCGGAGGGATTCCACCTGTACCCTCTTTGGCCAGTCTACGGGATCGCGAGCAGAACGTCGAGGACTCGAAGCACATCACGGAAATGGTTGGCCGAATGCTGCAGTGTATGAGTGTCTTGTCGGGTGTATCGGCAGGTGATGTTGGTGCCGAAGGAAACGAGAGGGTCGTAGAGCTATGCAAGATGCTGAAGCTCAACTGGCTGGGTAGAGGACGAACGGGGAGAAATAGAAGGGGAATGGTGGGTGGCAGAGTGAGGAGAGATGATATGAGAGATGAAGTTCGTGTTATTTAGCGGTTTATTTGGAAATGATAAATGGCAAGCATGCTTAGCAAATTAAGATAATTTGGGATTTTCACATTATGAACAATAATATTCGATATCAATGAGCGTGCCACATAGCCTGCCACAATTTGTTTCCGCGCGTTCTTGCTCTCGCGAAACAGGGATACTTTGGCGACAGCAGACTTTATGTGGCACGATCAATACGGATGTCATGACACCTATCTCCATCATGACTACTTTGTCAACTTTTCTCCGTGTTACCTTTACAACACTTGGCGCGATGTGGATTGGAATTGATATTAACATTAATGAAAGATCTTGCAATATTGATTTTATCTTTGTTATTCATACTTCAAGTGCGAAAGAAGCTTGCAGTCCAGCTTCTCAATAGCTCATTATTGACCATATATAATAGACCTAAAAGAGCTCGACAACAGCGCAATCAGATTCACTTCTGTAGATGCTGCCTTTTTTTAATTGAACTCTGAACCGAAGTAAACTTATATGACTTGCGAGCAAAGTCACATTCAGGTCTATATTGGGTAAGAGTTCAGTTGGAAAAAGGTAGCATCTACAGAAGTGAACATTGCGTTATAACCGAATTGTTTCTTCTTCTTGTACCTTTGACAAGTAGTATCTAATACTTTTCAATAGTTAGCTTTGAGACTCGATAAGATAGTCAATAGCAAAATGGGGAATATGGTGTTTAATCAGACATCCAAGGAAGTATAAACCCTCATCTGTCCAAGAAAAGGCTCGATCTGGACTCGAGTGGAAACTGCGAATTAAGAGGAAAATTTCATCATGAAAACGGGAGTAGTAGCTGTGAAGAAAATTTGGCAAACTTACATTTAGTAGTAGAAAGCTTTGCAAAGCTGTTTTGGTTAATCTCGGGTATAGCAAAATTTTCACGAATCTGCCAATGCGATGTTAGCAAGGCTGCCAGAATTGCGTGTGGTTAGACAAGCTGTATGTGTTTGGTGTAGTCAGACGTTGATACTGGCAAGTAACAGGCCTAGGGCCCGAGTAGACAGAATATCTTCATGGTCGATTCAGTTGGGAAAAGAAGATTGGCTCAAGTGTCATCATTCAGAGGGGACGGAGGGCGGCGATGTGGAAGAGGGGAGTTTGTTTTTCTTACCATTCAAACCCAACTGCGCTCAAGGCTACAATGGGAAAAAAAGATTGCGAGCCAACAAACCGCTTCAGCAAACATCCCACACGAACAAGACAACGCGATGCGTATCGCTCAGACGAAGCTGTTCAAAATTAAAACAGCTGTTCCAGAAAGACAGTCATCGTGTGAGCTCGCGCGTGGTGCTCGTGTAAGAAGAAAGCAAGAGGCGGTTTGTTGTTGTTGAAAGGTTTGAAGCTTGGGAGAAAAAGATTATTCAGAGCCGCATCGAAGCAAGATATTGGAAGACAGTGCAGAAAAATTCATCCCATGCGCGGCACTGTGTGGCTATCACGTGAGTAGTCCCTTAACCCTTCTTGGCGCTAGCGGCAGAAGCCAGGCCATGACCCGCTTCAATATTGCGATAGATGCATGAAGCAATTTGTCTTGTCCTTGACCTCCTCCACCTATGCCCGCTGCATTATCTTAACATGTACGAGTAAAATCAAGGGGACAGTTGGTGTAATTCAGGTCATGCCCTTGTTCACTAGATTTAGTCAAATTTTCCTCTCGAAAGTGTGTTGCTAGCTTTTCAACATGGCATCTGTCTTTTTTTACGAGATGTCAATTTTTAAACCTGCAGGCTGTGCGCTTGCTCACTATGTGGCTGGAAAGTCTTTAGGAACAAGACGCGAACATTGGACGAAAGCAACATCCTGGTTATGAACCGTCGCGTGTCGTCAGGGATCCAACGTATCGTTATAAGAAGGTCATGGTTGTAGATTTTACGTAGACTATTCAGATAACGGGTCGTATACGCTGATGCTATGACATGGTGACAGAATATGATAGAGCCAGCTTGTACATAGGTATTCTTTCACCTCCTATCACCTAGATGATAATCCACCCTTATCTCGGGGTTCTGATCCGCCCTCCCGATATCTGGTCCACTTTTCTCTCGATTACACGTATCAGAGCTCTTTTGCTCAATTGGAACCCACTTGGACAACTCAACCAGACGCAAAGGTCAAAGGCCGTCCCCCAAAAGTTGACGACCCAGCTTAGCCCAGCGATTGCGACAGAAGGAGTGAGAGATCTCCCCCAGTCTGTAAGAGCCAGCCCGTCGATCTCTATCTTTGAGGTAACCTCAATACAATTATCATCACTTCTAACTATCTCGGTGAATGTTAATGCAGTCTACAAACGGAACAGAGAAACCATCAAGATTCAAGGCCATTGACTTGAGAACTCTTACAACCTTGCTCTAGTCTACGCCTTGATTTGGCATGTTCCCTTCCGCCTTGCTTGGTCCGCGGCCTCGCTCATAGGTAGACTACCTCATACCTACCTACCACCATCAGCATCTTTCTTTTTCCACTTCCTCTTCCACTTTCATTCTCAGATAGGCTGTTTTCTGGTTTGTCTGCCAGCTCCTCCCACTTCTTTTTATCCCCTTCCTTTTCCTTGGAAGAATCTAGTTTTCAGCAAAGTTGAAAACTGAGGTCACCAGCCCCCCGTCACGTCAGATTCCACCCTGGTTTTTTGCGTGCCTGCCCTCTCGATACTTTATCCGGGCCGTCAGCCTGTGTACCTGAGTGCCGGGCCCGCCGTCGCGTTACCAACACCCAGTCCAACCCAGCCCCCAGGGCGACAGAAGAATTGGCAGCTGACAGTCTAAGAGACGAAATTAGTCAGTCAGCTCATTGGGTATAGGTACGCTTCTTAGGCTGCCTATTTCTGTCACGCAAGTCTTAGGGTCCAGCTTTTTTATTACCTACCCGCCAGCACAGTTCAGTGCCACTGAACACTAGAAAAATAAGCGCGCCCACGCAGAAATACAACGTACCCAATCTTCAAGGGATCAGAAAACTCTACTGCCGAAAGCTTAAGAGACGAAATTGTTGAGTCATTTCGTGCAGTCTTGAAGCAGCTACTAAGGTTCTTTATTTTCTGTGCGCCTAGAACCTAGAGGTCAACCTTTCTGCTACCCCCTTAGTCAACCCGATCCGAACCAGCCCAGACCCAGACCCAGTCGCAGTCCCCATCCCGACCTTGCGACTCCCGTCCGTTCTTCTTCCCCCGTCCCCCAGTACTGAAAGCGGATCGCCCTCTTTGTGGCATCGCTCTCCCGTGTCTTTCGCATTCTCCTTCCTGGGTCTGTCCTGACAATCCACCAATTCCTTCTTCGACAACCTCGATTTGCGCTCATTTTGGGCTTCACTTATTCCTGGTCAACCACGATTACAGTTTTCATCCACTGGCCTATCTGTGGTCTTGACCTTGAACTCGTGACGTGCCACTCGCCCCATCGTCGCCTTATTCGCCCACTGCCTCCTCTTTCCCCCCAGTCCAGTTCACTACCACCGGCCTCATTCTCTCTCTTATCCGCTTTCGCAGCGCGAAACAACCAATAAATATTCCACTGACGCTCACCGACGCCTGACGACAATTGTTTTCTTGCCACTATACGATATAACAAGGGACATTTTGTTTGTCCCTCTTTTTATCTCTCCTTGTCTTATTTTACGACCGCTATCGCATCGTACCCCCGATCTTGTCTCGTCGCGACGCGCGAAATATACATTGTATAACACCCTTCGCCACTTCGAATACCTAGCGGTTGACGCTCGCGCTCGCGTTGTCAGCCAGCATTCGCTTGTCCTCTTTGTTCAACGTATGCAGTAGTATTCCAACGCGATTGTCGATATCCACGTCGTGGATTATCGACCTGACTTAGTCATGATGGCAACTAGTATGGGCCCAAATTTCTCTGGGCATCCTGCCGGCATGGGACATCCAGGCGTCGCTGGGCATCCCATGGGTCCCGGTGGTATGCCTCACAACCAAGGACAGCAAGGCGGTCCTGGTGGTGGAATGCCTCATCAATTCGGAGGACCTATGGTCTCTGCTCCTGGAGCACAAGTAAACCCTGCCCTCATGGGCGGTATGCCGCCGGGTGCGAACCCAAATGCTCATGCCTTACAGCATCTCAATCCCGCCGCTCAGCAACAAATGTTGCAGCAACAACTCCAGCAACAGCATTGTATGTATTATCTTGCTGGCACTGTCCCTAACATCCCCTGTCTCTGCGCACGCGCTAATTGGCTTATCCACAGTTGGTAATCCCCAAGCGATGGCAGCGATGCGACAGCAACAGCAACAGCTACTTCAGCAACAACAAGCACGTCAACTCATGGCTCAACAAGCCGCTTTCCAGGCTAACATGCAGGGTGGCATGCCGATAAGCATGGCTCAATTTAACTCGCTCAACCCTCAGCAGCTACAACATCTTAGAGGGAGACTTGGTCCTGTAAGTTGATTGATGCTCAAGCAGCCACGACCGGGCGTTCCTCCGCTAACAAACCATGGACAGCATCCCCAGGCCCAAGCGATCATGGCCCAGCAGCTTGCTCTCCAACAACAACAGCAGCATCAGCAACAGCAGGCTGCACACGCTCAGCAAATGCAAGCTGGGCCGAATCCAGGTCAACAGATGCCCATGAATGCTCAAAGCCTACAAGCTATGCAGCAACAGAACCAGCTTGCTCTCCAAAACCAGATGGCAAACCAACAGGGACAACAGTCACAGGGACAACCCCAACCTCAGTCACAGCAGCAGCAGCAACAACAGCAGGCACAGCAACAGGCACAGCAACAGGCACAACAGCAGGCACAACAACAACAGCAGCAGCAGCAGCAGCAGCAGGCACAACAGCAGCAGGCCGGTCAGCAGCAACAGCCTCAGCACACCCCTCAGCAGTCATCACAAGCTGGAACACCGGCTCCTACTGGTCCCCAAACCCCTGCTCAGACACCTAGCTCGACCCCTGCTCAGCCTTCTCAGCTACCACCTGGTCAGAACCAGCCTCAGGTGCCGCAGACTCCTGCTCAATCCCAGGCTCAACCCCAGGCTCAACAGCCTCAAGGCCAGGTCCAGGCTCAAGCACAGGCTCAGGCTCAGGCCCAGGCTCAAGTACAAGCCCAGGCACAACCTCAGCAGCATCAAATGAACGCCGCTGCCCAGCAGCTTGCGATGCAGAGCCAGATGATGCAGCAACGGAGGGATAGTATGAAAGGCCAGTGC
Organism: Fusarium longipes; assembly: GCA_013618495.1. NCBI lineage: Eukaryota > Fungi > Ascomycota > Sordariomycetes > Hypocreales > Nectriaceae > Fusarium > Fusarium longipes. The sequence continues at coordinate 121,120 of JABFEY010000040.1, read as the reverse complement.
CTGCTTAAACTGATGCAATTTAGCGAGCATCTTAGTGGCTTCCCCGTAAGTTGTTACTGCTAAACTTGTAGCAGCACACTAACAAGGATAATAGGGCTCCAAGGGTCGTGACGACCTATCATACTGGCAAAATTTCGTGATGCGATTCTTTTCACCAAATGGCGTCTTTCGTCACTCGTTGCACATCACCGATGCCGAAGATACGACAGATAAACAATACGAAATCGCATACCCCTGCATTGCTCGCTACTTCCACACTCACTTCGGAAGCGGCGTCAAAAACATACAGTTAATCATGGATAAGGGTGTGACAGATCGACCTCTTCCGGGGGACTGTCACTGCATCGAGAATTCGAAGGCCAGTCTTGTCTATTGGTTCGAGACTGGATCTCATGTAAGATATTATTGGCTGGATCGAATTATGGCAGAGCTAACCCAGTCATCAGTTGGTCGCAAGTGGTACCTTACGGGCACAGTTTGATGCAGAGCAGAAGATCGAGCTTTTCGAATTTCTTACAACAAGTCACGACGAATTCATCTCACGAAAACAGGTCATTGATGCCGCGAAACCAGCTCATATATGGATGAAGGAGTGGCACAAGACTAACTCACAGGATGGAAAATCCCCTGAATTGTCTAAGAAGGGCAAGGGCCGACAGCTGAAGTCCCCCCAAACACAGCCTCCAGAGGTTCTGGTCGATTTGCCAGACTCAGCCGTGAATAGCAAGGGTGTTACTGAAGCTGTCTTTCAGTTTCTCGAGGTAGGGACAGCTCACTCAACGTAAGTAAAGAGTGAGGCTAACGATTTACGTCCAGATTGTTGAAGTGATGGGACAGATGAACCCATTATTCCAATTCTATCATTCGAACCCTGGCCTGGGCCCATACCAAGCCCTCGAGCAGTACGTCGCAACAAATATCAACGGAGCTCCTCCCAGCATGAATGGACAACAAATGCCTCCCGGGGCCCGCACACCTAGCTTTGGACAATTCCCGATGGGCACAAGCCCGGCCGCGGCTCATATGAACCTACCTGGATCACCTCACATGGGCAGCCCAGCACCCGGACATATGCAGGCCCCTGGAATGCAGATGCAGCAAAGTCAACAGGGAACTGGGTCAAGCGGACCTAGCGCAAACACGTCTCCCGCCTCGAACAAGCGAAGAAGGCCGTCCGCAGTGAAGGAGGAAGATGGATCCGGAGCTCCTACCCCTGGTGCTAATGGAATGCCTCGCAACGCCAAGCCTCCTACGCCAAGAATGCCGAAACGACTCAAGGGTAACCCGCCTGCACAGTAGAGGGGTAGATGTCTTTATACAACTGTTCTTGTTGTTCTTTACCTTTTTTCTTTTTTTCTTTTTGCATTATGTTACACGGCGGCGTCTCCGTGTTGGCATCACTTTCGGCGCTGGCTCTTGGGAAAACACTTGGTTGCGGCAGAATGAATGCATATGGGATGGTGTGTGTTTTTCACTGCTATCCATCTATCTATTATTGCCATCCTTGTCAATGCCTGGCGATTACTCTGGAAAACTTTCAAGAGACGCACCCTGCACTGATAGTTATCTTATCAAGCAGTGAGTAAGTTGGGGCTCGGAGACACCGGTGACGAGGTTACGCGAGTCAGTCGCATACGGACATAACGACAGTAAACGAAAGCGTCGTGAGCCTGTTTCTCGAGCAGCAGGATCAACAAATAGAGGCGAAAGGGGGGATCCGAGGATTAATATGGGTAACAGAGTTGCAGTTACTCGTGTACGACTACAAGGGTTTACGGCACAGGTCGGCTTTCGAGGTCCTTGCTGCCCTTTTTTTTTTTTGTTTCTTTTTTTGTCATGTACATTTGCCGTTTACCTGATAACCTATTGGAAAAGACGCTCAGCAAACAATCAGGTGGTGTACATGGAGGAGTTCAGAGACATGGGGTATTGGCTGAGCATGCTGCAGTCATCAAATGGCGCGTTAATTCAAGAGTTGGAAGGCAGAAAAGGACGGAAGAAGCAGGAAGACGGTGTTTTATGAGCAGTTCTGGATATGCGATGCTGTCTATCATGGGGTTATTCAGATTATACCTAGGCTAAATACGGAGTTTTGGTCTTTACCGTGTCAAGTTTTAAATGCTTTCAGTCTCGATAGACCGACTCATATTTGTTGCTGTCCATTCTTAGACTGTAAAATGAAAGCTGACCTTTGAGCTTCAATACGAAAATAATCGATCTGCTTTGTTTGAAATGGCATGGGCTTTTGTCAGGGATCAGCAAGTTCCATGATGGTTGTATATGTTTGTGGTAGTATGAATTAGCTGACAGCGAACAGCCCTAAAGTCATCAGTGTGGAAGATCTGCCGTCACAGACAAATAGACCATTCTGATCCGTACATGTGCATGTCTCAGATTAGACGCAACATGAGTTGATTTCAAAATTTGTGATTTCCATGCTTCATCCCTCAATCTTCCAGGATGTACCGAGTACTTGGTTCCTATGCACAACCCTCATTTGCGAAATGATGTGTTTCCATGTCGAAAATAAGATATGCCACGTTATCATTGCTGCAAATCAAACCTATCAGCAAGTTGCGTCTCTCAAAGAAGTATAGAAGGACATACGCGAGGATGCTTAGGCAGTGCTACCAAACCACCAGCCAGTGGTCTTTTTGGTCGGAAGCGCTTCGCCACGAATGGCGATATAGCACTTGAGCGCGCCTCCAGACGAAGCCATCATCTCCTTGAGCAGATACCACTCGAGCTCAGTGCGAGCCATAATCTCGGTCTTGGTGATGGGGTCACGGTAGTGCCAGTCCTTGTCGCTCGGTCCGAGCGGGAGAATGCTGCCACGGAAGGTCCAGTACAATGTCGCAGTGATGAGTTTGGGGCGGCGAGCCGAGCGGGCACGACGGGACTTGTTGTTTGGGGATTCAAGAGTTGGGAGTCGCTCACGCAGAAGAGTGAGGAGGTGGACTCTGGAGGTATCCAGTGGGATGCGTAGAGACGTCTGAGGAAGATCCCATGGATGGGTCAGAGAGCTGTCATTGTCGGTATCATACACTATGAGATCAAACTCGAGCTCGCCGGCTTCTGCGACAGTAGACGGAGAAGTTGGAGTTGCCGAGCGACCAGAGGTTGAAGTGTTGCGAGTCTCGGCTCGAGTGAGAGAGGGCGAGACTGGCATAAAGGGCTTCGTCTTGGGCGGCTCATAAGCAAAAGGTTCTTCGGCAGTGATACAAAGATCCATTGTATTTGGTTCTCTATCTTTTGCCCGCTTGATGAAGTTGAATGAAACAGTGAGTCAAGGCACAGCGAGATAATGATGTTCGATGACGGTGGTAAGAATACTAAGGCAGGCGGGGGTCTTGTAATCTGGAACACTCGGAACAGAAGTCGAGTGAGGGGTAGTGTTGTATTAATTGTGTTTGAAGTTCTTCAGTTGTTCACTCGCCCGTTGTTTGCCAGCAACGCGCCTTGGTCGTGATTCAAACATTCGCCAGGGACTGACAGTGACAGGATTACTACGATGCCACAACACATGGTCAAACCATTTGAAAACCCGTCTCAGTCATTTGATATGTTATTCTATGGGCTATCGACATGCGCAATCTACTTATTGAACTAAAACTTCTTCTCAACTGTTGGTAACACTCTCCTCGTCTACGCCTGACTGCTCGGGTTCGGGGCCGTCAACACCCCCTAGGCTCGGTTCAGTATCATCTCCTTTATGAGAGTCTGGCTCTTGGTCCTCAGGGCCAGGCTTTATTTGAACATCGTTGTTAGAGTCTCCTGTGTTGTTAGGCTGCTTATCATCTGAGTTGACCGACTCCTTAGGAGTGTTTGATGTTGCGGGTGAAGCCTGACGGGTGCTAGGCGGAGCAGTCTGAGGCGGGTTAGTCAAGTCCTTTGAGTTGTTGTTCGTGACATCACTTGAAGCTCTACTCGAAGGGGTGCTCTGCGTGTTCCCCTGGGCCAGAACTTGAAGAGGCACATAAGCTCGCTGGCGGTCTATGTATTAGCTATCTGCCCCTCTTCCACCACCGCTGCTTTATCCTCTTTACACTTACGTCGACCAGAATGAACGCGCCGTAGTTGTTGGTAGCAATCTGTAGCATCATGGATTGGAAGTCGCTGGTCGTCAGCTTATCAGCGAATGATAACTTTCGTACATTGTCCTGTGGCGTTATAGGACCGACTTCGGGAAGTATTTCAAGCTTCGAGTATTGACTACGGGTAGTGTAAAGCGTGCACTGGCCTGAATAGACCCGGTCTCCAAGCTTGTGCTGAATAGACCACCAGGACAAGTTCGCTAGAACTGTTTCGCGATTTGGTGTGTAATTGTAGTATGCATCGTTGGAAGCGAGGACTGTTCCTGCTCGGTGAAATATGATTTTGATTCTGATGTTTGAAGTGGAGGCATAATGTGGTGTTGGAACAAAGACTGGAGCAGGCTGCCAGTATAAGGGCATAGAAATTGTACGGGGAAAAGGAACTACCAGGATGGAAGGGGTACCGCTTGGAGCCATTGGGAGGAGGTAGGTCCTGAAGATAGCAGGTTGGAAGTAGAAAGACATTTTGCATGGAACGGGGACAACGAGTACGATGAGGTAAATACTCTCATGTTCTGCTCCTCTTCATTATATAGTCCAAGCTGGGATGCCACATCATTGCATCACGGGCCTAGGCATGGAGTGTATGTCGGTGATGGTTTGTTTGGTGTTGCAATAAATAGGTACTCTTGCCAGCATCACTACTAGTACCTACTACATACCCTATGTCATAACTTGACTCTGACAATAATGCACGGTGCCGATCATGATCGGCTTATGATTAACTGTCATGACAGGCTATCAGGAACTGTCTTTTCCATCTTATAAACCGCCCTTGCATAAATAATTTGTTTCACACGTCGCCAATGGACGGACTCGTTGGGCAGAAACTATCTAGATAGAAGTGACAAGATACAGTGCACGGGCAGTGAGACAGCCATCAGGGGCGCAAAATCTTCACAACAAAGCAATCCTTAGCTTGAACGAGCAACTTTCTCGCCAAATCATACATACATCTTAGCCTGAGTCAGCATTATCTCCTTCCGAACTTGTTCACGCATGCACTCTTGATGAGGAAAGTGCGCAGGATTTGTACCTACCCGGTACCCGACGCTACAGAAACACTAGACTCGCACAGGCATCTCTTTCCACCTCGATGAATTAGGTAGTTAGTTATATGATTCCTTCCAACAACATCTTTATTTGCCTAAGTAGTAGGTAATTTATTTAATCTATCCACTCTGCGCATCACAATAGGCAATCAACAACGTCTAGTGCAACTAACCATCAAAGTCACGACTCCAAAGATGGCAAATGCGCGACGATACAGATCCTGGCAGTTCGAGATCGTCATGCAGGGAGCTGTCTCTGACGTATCACATCCCACTAAGATCGACAGTCTTGCCTTGCTCCTCACACTCAACAACAGGAGTGACAGACTAGCCTACCTGCTTGGCCGGCCTACGGGCTCTTACAAACTCTATCGATCACTATTTTGGCGAGACGTCTACTGTTCGACCCATCATCGGCGGTTGTGGCTGGGATTCAAGCAATTATTGTCCCATCGTTGTGGATAATGACATAGCGCGGTACCGGCGACCAGGGATAACTGTCGCGTTGGTTGTCAATTGCAACTCAGGAAGAAAGAGTCTCGGCACTTGCGATGCTGTCCACAGTATAACGCAACTCTCCCTGCAACTTTCAAGCTGAACTCTGTCTCAAAGTAAGATGAAGCGGTGACGAACAACGGCCTACTGTACTTGCCGTAGAGACATTGAAAGCTACCTACCCTCCATGGCCAGGCCATCGGACGGACATATCAAAGCGCCACATCCTCAACGTCCAGTAGCTAGTCTGCGATCTGCTGCAGCCTGCATTGCCCCGGGTGCACTCCTCCGCTTTACCTTCAGATTGTTGAAATACCCTGATTGGAACAAATAGAATACTCGGTGGCGCGGAAGCTGTTTTTGCTTCTCACAACAATCTTATCCATTTATATTAACTTGGCTCTTGGACCCCAAATTGAGTGATTCGGTGCTCCCATTATTATTTCTTGCGGCCTAACGTTCGCTGTATGGTCAAAACCTTACGTTGACCGACAACCTGCGAAACTCCCAAACGACGCAATTCGACGCAGCCAAACGACAATGGTGCAATGGCTACTACAATGAAGAAAGGAGGGATCCTTATTCCACCATGGTTCGAATACCATGCGCCAAGTTGCTCAGACTGGGCCATTGTCAGTATTGTGTTTGGCATGACACTCTGCCTGACTATATTTGGACTTATCCGTGTGTCTATTCAAACATATAATCAATGGAAACGCGCCAGAAGAATAACTACTTATATGGTTCTAATATGGCTTGAACTTATCGCAAGTGCAATTATTGGAGGACTTGGTTGGGGTTATGTACGTGGAACTATTCGCCCTGGGTATGTATATCTTATCCTCTTTATGATCGATCTCAAATTCAGTATTCACCAGCTAACAAGTATTACAATAGGTTTCTCATCTACTTTTTTATCTGTATGATGCCCTGTAACAGGTCGTATACACAAGCTGATATCGATAGTGTTCCTCTGGGTATTTCAGATTCATTGCATTATGCAAATTATTGTCAACCGAATTGCCCTCCTCCACGTTTCACCGACCATCGTGCGACGATTGAAATGGGGCATCTTCGGTATTCTTGCTGCCATCAATGTCTCAGTCTTTTGTATCTGGATACCTGCTCGTCTGCAAATCAGCCAGACCTACATCCATATCAACGACGTTTGGGATCGAATCGAGAAGGGCATCTTCGCAGCCATCGACCTAGCTTTGAACTTCTACTTTGTCTATCTCGTTCGTTCCTCACTCATCTCATACGGTCTCAAGAAATATGTCGTGCTATATCGCTTTAATCTGATTATGGTGATCATCTCTATCTCGATGGATGTAAGCGCAACTTGTCGGACACACTCTACGTTGTGACTAATTGATTTGATTGCAGATCCTAATAATTGGCTCTATGTCACTACGGAATACCTTCTTGTATGTTGAAGATCCCAAGTTGAAAAAAGAATCCTTCTAACCGTTGAATAGATATGTTGAATTCCACCCTCTTGCATATCTTGTCAAGCTCCATATCGAACTATCCATGGCCGAGCTTATAGCAAAGATTGTTAAAGCTTCTGGACCAAACCTGGCCCCCTGTCGTTGCGCCTGCCATGACGAACCCAACCACATATTTCTCCATCAAATGCAATCTCGGCACAGTGCTCCAGCAGCAACTGGTCTCACGGCCCCGACCACTGGAAGATTCCGACGGTCTTGGCCGGGCTTTACAAAGAAAAATCGTACTCGGGAGAAGCATCACGGAGGAGGACGACCCATATCGCTCAATTCAGCCCGGAAGGCCCTTTCACGTAAGAAACAAAGCACCGAAGACAACCGACCACAGCAGGAAGCGTGGAAGTCTGACACCAACGTGCTCAAAGATTGTGGCTCACGAAGCATGCCAAGTTCTACTGATCAATCTAACACAGAGCCCTATACTCACAATGACTGATGCGTGACGATGACCAGTCCAGCATGAACTGGCACCTTACTTGACATACCAATCTCTTACTTCGGCATTCTCGGCCCCACCGAACAATTACCGGTGCACTCAACACCCCGGCTTTCCCCACACTCCACTGAGACAAACCAAGGTGGCATTGCCGAACTTCGCGATACTGCTGAGATATGAAGTTGACACCAGGAGTCTTGACTTTTGGGACTCAGGGAACAGAAATGCGTAGCCTGAACGCCTGGTCTATAATCCCGCAATCCGACTCACTGAGCTTTCCTTGTATTCACAATTGCTGACTATAGCGCCGGCAAAGATGTCCTGAGGATATCAGAACAAAGTCTTCGGGTAACCTCAAGGGACATGATAAGACTGTTGGCTTATGAAAGAGCGGTACCCATGCCTGCGAGTTAATTACGTCTTCTTGAACCAGATCATAGGGAACGAAGCCTGCTGAAGAGCCGAATTCCGAGCAGGACGAGAAAGAAAGAAAGAAAGAATTCTGGAGGATGAACGAGGAAGTGCGGCAAAATCGTAGCAAGAGGCTCATAGTGGGGGAAAACAGAACCCAGGCTACTGTGCTGAACCACATTGCAAAAGAGTGCATCGCCCGTATCATTGTTTAATGCCTACGAGGGCCATACATTCAATCGAACACGTTTCATTTGGTCAAGATGGTTTTTGTACTGGAGTTATCATGTCCTTTGATGTCATTGTTCATAGAGACGCTGGTTTTTACCCAGCCTGATCCGCTATTAGACAAATAGCAAAAGAACGCCGTTGATCCTGTACAGAGCCATGCCCAAGTCCTTCCATCATGTCTTGAGTGACACTATTTCACATATGTTTTTGTTTCCGAACCCTAGGTTCTGACATATATCATTCAAGCTCCCCTTCATAGCAAATAGTCATAGAATGTTCCCAAAAGATGCTTTGTCGTTTCATCATGCTCCCAATTTTTTTCCAGATGCGTGTTCGTTTCAAATCATAAAAATAGCAATCAGGTGAGCGTCGAAACGCTGTCTGCCTCCGAAATATAACACTTGCGCTTAGTTTTGTCGTTGGTGCTGCCATATCTGATTACATGACACCTGGAGCCGGGTTCTCGTGCTTAGCGGTACTGCCCTTGCCTCTCCATGTGCTGACAGCAGGGATGTTGGCCTCGTAGCGGACTTCCTCGGTACCGTAGGCACCAGGTGTGAGCTTGATCAGAGTGTGAAGAGGAACATTCATCCAAGGGCTCTTGGATTGATCCTTCTTCATGAAATATGCATAGATACATCGAAGCACGGCCTGGTGAGTGACAATGAGGATATCCTCACTGCGTTCAAGCTCCATGATGATGGGCTCGAGGCGGATTACAACGTCGCGATACGACTCTCCGCCACGGTAGCGGTAGTTGTACTTGTCTTCGTCACGTGCGGCAAAGTCCTCAGGGTATCGGTCCTTGATCTCTTGGTAGGTCAAGCCATCACACACACCTGAGTCGAGCTCATCAAGCGCTTTCCATTGGAGTTGATTATAGTGGTCAGGAAGGAAGCGAGCAGTGGCAATAGTTCGTCGCAAAGTCGACGTCCATACTGTAAGTGGGCGATCATCCTATCAATTGTTAGGTAAACCCAGCAGATTTGGAGATATGATACAAACTCACGCCGACTGATTTTCGGACAAGCTCGGGTAGCTTTCTAGCGTACTGCTCGCCACGGGGAGAAAGAAGGGTATCACCACCAATCCTTCCATCAATGTTGTACAATGATTCGCCGTGCTGCGAATGTTAGCACGGCTTCGAGAAAGAAAAAAGAGACCAATTTAATTACTCTTGACAACCAAACAGAACGAGGACGGATGTGAAGGTTCATGAGGTAGTAAACGATTCGGCTCTGAAGATAATCCCGGATTCGGCTAATGATGACTTGCTTGCCTACATCCATGATTTTGAGGTAAGTCAAATGCGACTCCTTACCCTCGGCATCAATGGTGCAATACACCTTTTCGTAATTGCGAATGCGGTTGCGGAAATCAAGGGCGGCAGTCTCAGGGTCCTGGCCGCGGTAGTCTGGGCTGGTTGTCTTGACGTCGCGAATGTTGGCCATGATGAGCTCCTCATCGTCGCACTTGCTCTCAACGAAGAGAACCTCGATGCCATTCTCGTTGCAAACCTCCAAAACCCACTTGCGACGTTCCAGAGTCGAGTTTGTGGCGTCAAGTATGCCGACGATACCGCCTGAGCGGAACCAGGCTAACATGTCGGCAACAGCAGCTTCAGCGGCGGCGCGGCGGGTGCGCTCTCCTTCGGGGTTATTGATATCGAAAAAGTCGGCCGTGGGCTGAGGGGCGTCATTGCGGCGGTAGTTGCCGACGTTGAAAGTTTGGGCTGGGATAGAGAGCCATTGGAGATATCGTTGGGCTGTGGCAATTGGTTAGTGACCGCAAGAAGAATCGCCTGCGGGTAACGTTGAACTTACCTCGTTGGGCGATATAACTCTTGCCTCGGGCTGGAAGACCGACCATGACGACACAGATCCTGGTATCTTCGGCCTGGACGCCAACACCGTTAGTTCGAGAAGGCATCGTGATTAACTGTGGTGTAAGTTGGGCGGCGTGAATTGAGTACAACTGCTACTGAGCAGATAGATCAAGGTCCGAGAACGACAAGAGCTTGGAAATGATCAGGTATGATGAAGTTCCAATACTGCAGACACATGAAATGGGGAAGAAAGTGGAATGGCAACGACCCAATCGACGATGACTGATAGAAGTCAGGCAAGGCAGATAGTAGTCGAATGGACCGAGGTAAAGTGTGAAGAGGAAAGAACGGCCTCGATAGCTTCCTTCTATTGGCGGTTGGATCCAAAGGCAGTCAGTCTTAGCTACGACCAAACGAGGAAGGCACAGCAAACGATATTCAGAATGCTGTTTCTCAAGTTTGTGCCAACGACACAGTGAATTGACCCGAGATGAAGTAGTCAAGTCAAGGTAAAAGTGAATCCGCTTATAGTGGAAGGTCCGTTCGTCGATGCAGCAATTTGGCTCCGCCTGTGTTTGTTGCAGCCCGGACGAATGTGGTTTGGTCGACAGAGATGGAGAAACAAACGGTCTTGATGCGATCTGCAGCAGAAGTACCCGGAGCAAGGGAATCAGAACTTCGGGGAGAAGCTGTCTGATATGAAGCGGGGGGTTGTATGAGGGGTTGTATGCAACTTATGGATGAAAGGAACAGAATTGGAATGGACAGAAGCTACTTTAGCTAGCTGCTAACATGTATGCACAATATCAAGCTGTGCGAGGGGAGACGAAGTTAAAGAGAATAAGACGAGGTCAAGTGACGAAAACCCAAGGTGAGGTAAGGTAAAAAAGGGTAAGGATAGGTACAGTAGCGCGCAATCCCCGTTTCGAGCAGTAGGTACTATAGGTAGCTTGGAATTTTACACAGACTGGAAGCCCTGGAGGCTTGACGTGACTTGAGACGAATAAAGCAGCTGAGAACAGCTGATTGATTGACTGATTGTACAGATACTGACCCAAGTATTGCCGTATTATTTAGTCAATGTAACCAAGTTTGCTCCATCGTAAACACGAAAGGGCCAAAAAAAAAATCATGTTGAGCATGCGGCTTCCATCGTCTTTCTCAAGGTCGCGGCTCCATCATGAATGACGATGAAATGGAGTCAAGCCAATGGGATTACGTCGCTGCCCCGCCAAAGCCCGCGTTCATGATCCACTACCGCGGGTCAGAAGCACCCCCGGGCGCTCGGAATAGACGCCGTGTGTGCATCTAGAACTGACCCGGCACGGCCAACAAGTCCTGTAAGGTGAGTCGACTCGGGGGGAGGTTTTAGAAGCTCCGGCCTCTGCCTCTCCACCCTGCAAATTTCCATTCCCTTTACCGACGAGATGGTGGGGGAGGAAAGCCGTAGAGCGGGCTGCTAGAGAGCCGTACTTAGAGCCTACTATGTAGCTAGCGCCTAGCTCAACCCTCACTGCAGCTGTCTCGTGGTGATATATCTCCGGATCCTCCCGGTCTACTCCCGAGGAATCATATGTCAGGTATTCAAGGTCTGTCTCTGCTTTGTCGTCGAAAAGTCAAGACAAATAGCGACAAAAAGGTTGCAGTAGTATATCGTAATGTGGCGATCAAAGCCAGCAGCACTTGTTATGCACATTTAGGCATTTCTCCCCAGACACCGACCAGAGACCGAAGCACTAGCCAGCTCTAACAACCAGACATGGGAATTGAGATCCGAATCTCATCATTTTCTTATCCCGTGCTTCTTCTGGACCGTCAGCCTCAGACAACGCTGTCCGGGGTGAGCTGCAGGAACCGCCACAGAAGAGGGCCGTCCACGAGACCCTTTGAAGGTCCGGGTCTGTCCGAGTTGGCACCACTCACATCTGCTGTGTTGCTGCGATATCATGACTGGTACTTTTTGGGAAGAAGACCGGTTGCTGGTTCCCGGAATAGGCTGTCGACCGATTCTTGCATTGTAACGCGTGTTGTACCTGGGCTTACCCGTCTTCTGACCCCGTCCTTCATTCGATCTGGCGTTGTGGCATGATGAATGCACTTTCAGGTCCCGAACCTCTAGACGTGGGGTCCCCAGGTTTGGCTTTCCATACCAGGCCATGTCTCATAGTGTCCTTACACCGCTTCACGATAAGAATGCTATGGTGGATCGGATTCGCTCGCTTGAGCGAGGAGAGACGGTTCGAGCGTAGTTCACAAATCCCAAAAGAAACTCCGAAGTTGAAACAAAGAAAACGGCATCTCGTACCTTGCCAGATGCCCATATATCCAAACCACCTCTTATTTGTGGTGACGACAGAGGGGTAGCTGCGACGACTTTAATCATGGGATTCTGCTTGCTTGCGATATCAAACTAAAAGTAAAGACGAAGTAAATGGCGAGATTAATAGCGGTTTAGTAGATGGACCACCCTTTGTCAAATCTCGTGACTGAGACCAAATGCTCAATGATCGGTAGGACAGGAGACAAGCAGTAAGATAGATGACAAACAGCAGAAGACATGATCACGAGCTTACACTCGGTGGCCGGTTATCGCGATAAGCATTCCTTCGTGTCCATATCGTTTTAATTCATCGGTATATGGCGAATCAGTTGTGTTTCACAGCACCATGCATGTAAGTATTGTGTCAGTATTTCGAATAACTCTTTGCTTTGGTCTTGAAGTAATAAGTACAACTCAGTTTGGAATGGGATGCATGTTCCTGACCTCCTAGTTTAGCTGATGTGTTGTCTAATTTTTGAAGACAACTGGCTGTGTTGGCTAGTTTCTGGAATAGAAACGCATTTCTGCACCGCCAACGTCGAAGACAGCCACGACATTTTGCAAAAACACATCGCCTAAAATATACGGTCCCGGTCCACCTGTCGAAATGGCCAAAGCACACTTTCCGTTGGATTCGTCGGTAAGTTTTTGGTAAATCAGGTCGGCTGGGTTGATCCAAAAACGAACCCCTGAAATAATGACTGCGAAAGTAGGAGGGATGGCTTTACAGTCGACAAAGTAGGCTCCCCATTGGGGCATATACGTAGCAGGAGGATCAAAAGCTTTTGCAATAGCCTCTGCTAGTGCTTCAGGTTAAAGTCAGCAAAAGTGCCTTGAATGTGGCCTAGGGATTGACTGACGAAGAGGAATATACATCATTGTAGTGCCGGTATCAACAACGTAAGGATACTTAACCGTGTCCGTAGTGCTTCCCCATTGGAGACCATCTGGGATGATGATATAAAACGAGGGTTTCTAGGCTGTGGCTTCGCGGTCGGCAAGTTTCGCCTGTCACCCTGTCAGCACTCCTCAGAAAAAACAAATTGCAAGGTCAAGCCCACTGACAATAATGAGGTCTGTGGATGCAAAAGACTTGGGATGCCAGTACATAGGAGGAAGTCCACCCCATGCGAGTACACCATCGCTAGTGTTCCTATCGATAGTGACACTGAAAACGGGATCAATCAGTCCTTGCGAAATGGCGCTGGTTAACCATGGAGTATAGGGGTAGTTGTTCCACTGCAAGTTATCGGTCAGATCACTTGGATCGCCAATATAAGCACTTATGAGCGATGGGTAGGCAAGCCCGAGAATGCCAACAGTAACGTTGTTACCGTGCCAGAATGCTCTGCTGGCTAAACCGACTTGCTGCCCGGAAACCGACAAGCCTCCGTATGCGATATCAGAGACACCCATGGGCCCTGACGCATCTTCCCCAGATCCATAGTGTCGATGGAAATAAATTTCAGAGATGTCCTGAAGAAAACCTTGAATGTGAGGTTGGCCAAAATCGCACGCTGCTTGATCACGTTTACTACCTGCGCTATTCTCACACCTGAAGCCAGTCTTGGCAGCCCATGTATCGGAGCTTCCACTGTCAAATATCAGCCAAACTGGAACCTGGTCCCATGTGCATCGAATTGCATAGGCGGTTGAGAAGGTGCCGACAGCGGTGATATTCTGGCGGGGGGTGCCATTTTCATGTGACCGGTCGGGCTGCGTGAAGAGTGAGAGTGAGGACCTCGGGTAGGCATTGCTCTTGGTCCTGAGGTTCTTCAGCTGCGTTGCATAAATGCCGATGCGGTCGGTAGACTTGGTGGCAGAGAGAGCTCTGGCTCGCTCAAAGGAGAATCCATTGAGTGAAGTTGATGGATCCCAATCTTGAGCAGCCGCAAGCGAAAGTACAGGATATAGGATGCAGGCTGTAAGAACAAAGATCGAGTGGAGCGGTCCCATGTTAGCAATTTGTAGGTGGAAGGGAGTCGATGTCTAAAGCGAGAGGCGAGGACACAGGGAGTTCCTTAGGCAAATGGAGAGTATAAGCTAAGAAAAGAGAGTGAATGCTGCGATCCATATGGAAGTCTTCAATTATTAAACTATGAATCTATAAGCAGCAGCGGTTGCCAGTTCTTTGACGATATAGGTACCTTGAAGGTGCCTTCCTACGTAAGCCGCTCGTGCTCGAGACTGCCCAGAGGAAGGTGCTGCTCATTCGTGAGAAAGGTATTCATCATAAGGTAATAGTCAGTGATAATACCATCAACCGGGTTGCAGTACGTTATATACATATAATGTATGATCCAAGACAAAAGGCGTATACACGTGAGGTTCGTTGTTTGTTCATGGCACTGGTGCAAGTTATCAAAGCAAGAGACATGATACTAGCATGGTTGACGTTCAGAATATGCGACAAGACAAGGTACTACGCTACCTTTTGACTCTTTGTCTACCTCACTGACTTGAAGTTTAACGCTAGATGAGCCGCTCTTTGGATTTAATCGTAATTCATAAAAAGGGAATGGCGACCCTGCCACTATCATAGGTTTTCTGACACAGGCCACTCGATTTCTGTCTCTTTCACAAGCAACTCCGGACATCAGTTTGCTCGGCCAACAAGCATCCGAGTTTACAATCTCAAAGCTTGACAGCGAAACGACCCCGATATCTCTTCGTACATCAGTTCCCCATCTTCGTACATCAGTTCCCCATCGACAATATTGGCTGAGAACAGCGAGTATCTCAGCCAGTATTATACAAATGGTAAACTATCTATCTAGAGCCTGGTTGCCAAGTGTTGAACTAGTCTAGTATCTTTCAACAAAGTGGCGTTGCGGAGCATAACATCCAACTAACTAGGCCGAGCAAATTACACGAGCAAGTCATATTCCAACATTTCACAACTACCCAGAGTACTCACTCTCTGAAACGAGCCCTCGTGTTTCGTGACCTATAATAGGCATCATGTTGCGATGGCGATGCAACGCTTGGCGTCTCTAGCCGAATATCGTAAAGACATCAATTGGCCCAGGAGGCAGAGTTGACGAGGTCAATCTTGGAATGTCTTTGCTTGACTTGCCTATCGTGGCTTCGGCTTCGTCTGAAAGTAAGCCAACTTACGTGCCTAGTGATGGATTTCCAGATGGTGGAGATGCGTCATCTACTAGATAGACTAGCAGTGGTCGAAGTAGGCTATCCTGTGCTATGACATAAATGAGTATGGAGACTTAGGACGGCATTAAATTATAAGTGTAGATCTTGTGTCCTCATTTCTTAGTTGGTTCTCACCAGACTTCTGCCATCCTCTTCTCTCCATTCCTGATCACAGACACTTTCTTTTATCCCAGCAAGTATCTCTTACAAACTTTATTGCAATGCCTTTGCTCCTTTCTGAATCGGTCGAAATACAGACTGGTCAAACAAAGAAGCCTCATCTTGTTTTCGGAGCCACTCCTGCAGATGGTCACACATACCCTCTTATCCGCATCGCGGAAGATCTGATCGGTCGTGGTTTCGAAATCACTTTCATCGGAGGTGACCAATTTGAAGATGCCATCACGAAGACCGGCGCCAAATATGTTAACGTCAGGACTCTTTTCAACCTCAAGTTGATGGCAGAGCGTGAGGCTATCCCTGCTGGTCTTCCTCGGCTCCTGTACGATATCAGGCACATCTTCATCGGCGAGACTCCACATCGTTGGGAAGTGCTCAAAAGAGTTCTTGAGGACATTCGAGCCCAAGATCCAGAGCGTGAAGTAGTAGTTATGCCTGAGACATGTTTCATGGGTGCCAACCCTCTTACCCTTGGTGCACCTCTTCCCAAGGGCTATACTACCCGACCCAAGGTGATCAATCTGCAGCCGATTCCTTACACAGCGTCCAGCATCGATACGGCTCCTTTCGGTCTTGGCCTTCCTCCTGATTCAACTGAATCAGGCCGTGCAAGAAACCAGTCCATGAACCAGATGATGGTCGATGGCCCTTTTGCTGAGGTCATCACTCATCAAGACGAAGTCCTTAAGGGGCTCGGGGCCACCGAGATTCTAGAGCCCCAGTTCCCTTTCCATCACTGGATGCTCATGCATGACTTGAGTCTCCAGTTGTGCCCCCCCAGTCTCGAGTATGACCGATCTGACATGCCTTCAAATGTCAAGTTTGCTGGTTGCTTAATGCCAAAGTCTACCCCTAGCGATTTCGTCTATCCTTCTTGGTGGGACGACGTGAGACGAGGAGATCGCCGCATTGTCGCTGTGACTCAGGGCACGGTTTCTAACGAAGCTTCCGGCCTGGTAATTCCCACTATCCAAGCTCTTTCTGATCGAGACGATCTCCTCACCGTAGCCATTCTTGGTAGAAAGGGCGCTGCTCTACCAGAAGACATGGCCGTCCCCTCCAACACCCGTGTCATCGACTATCTTCCATACGATGTCCTTCTACCTCACGCTTCCGTATTCGTCATGAACGCTGGCTACGGCGGCTTCCTCCACGGTGTAACAAACGGAGTTCCTTTAGTTCTTGCCGGCGAGAGCGAGGATAAGCCCGAGGTTGCCATGCGTGGAGAGTGGAGCGGTGTCGCGGTCAACTTACGGACAGGACAACCTACTCCTGAACTTGTAAGAGAGGGAGTTGAGCGAGTTCTTTCTAACGACAGCTTCAAGAAGAGGGTGGGTGAGATCAAGGCAGAGAATGAAGCAATGAAGATACACGATTTTATTGAAGAGCAGATCCTTTCAATCAAAGATTTGGAGCTGTGACAGATTTGCCTGCTTCAGAACATAATCTTGAAATTCAGTTTTGTCATTAAGTGGTTTTATTACAATATCGCTGTTCTTGAGAAATAAGTCTCCGAGCTCCGTTCGTGGTTTCTCCGTCCGGCTCCGGCTCCAGCGGGGCAACGGGCCGTCAAGTCAGTCCGACGCCCTCCGAGGAGTCCTCAATATTCAAATGCTGAGATATCAAACCTCGGCGATTTCCATATAAATACTTTGCTTGTTCCTCCTATGAGTGCCTCTAGTATCTCTGCGGGCACTGAAAGTTCATCATGTCTACTATCAAAGAATCACCCTTGGCCTTTATGGACGAGCTTGATAGCCCAGTTGTGTTGTACTACCGCCCAGATGAACCAACAACAACCCTCAAGACCATCGACTCCAGCGAACCTCCTCTTATTGTTGTTTTGTCCTGGTCGGGTGCTCGTGATGTGCATATAGCAAAGTACATTTCTCAGTACCGCACTATCTATCCAGGATCTGCTATGTTGCTCTTCCGTTCTTCACCCAAGCTGTTCATGCAACCCAAACTTCGTCGCCATCTTTTTGAAGCAGCCTTACCTATCCTCAAATCTCTTCCCAGTACAGAAGACAACACGCCTCAGTTTCTACTCCACATCTTCTCCAATGGCGGAGTCAGCTCTGCCGTCACTTTGTGGGAGTTATGGGAGACTGCACTTGGACAAGGGCCAGTCCCTCGACATGCGGTTGTAATGGACTCATGCCCTGGTTATTTTCATTGGAAACGTGATCATCATGTGATTTCAATGGAATTCCCGTGGTTCCTGTCCCCGCTCGCCTGGGTGGTTCTGGGCCTTGGCTGGGTGTACACCATGCTGACCGTTGGAGCGATACCACATGAAACCAACGCCCTGGCGCTCAACTCTCAGAAGAGGATAAGCCGGGAGACTGTCAGAGCATATGTGTATGGTAATGCCGATCTATCGGTTGGGTTTGAGGACATTGAATCTCACGCAGTAGACGCGAAGAAGAACGGTGCGACTGTGCGAACAGAATTGTTCAAGGGAGGCGCCCATGTTGCTCACATTAGAGTTGATGCTGATAGATACTGGAGAGTCGTTCGAGAAGCCTGGGCATGGAAAGGTGTTTGAAGTAGCAAATAAGCCCCAAAACTGCTCCATAAAGCCATAAATCTTTTAGAGAGCAAGGGGAAATGGCATCTACCACGTTTATTCCTTATAACCCTAGGTCTAATAAAATATCATGGTTCACCAAGCCATTGACCCAGATAATCATTATCTCTGCCCGTTAGATCGCATATACAGCGATGGTATTCTATAACGCCAGTCGCCCGCAGACATATCAATAGTATACAAAGTCCCAGTGTAACGCCGTTTACCGTGTAAATTACAAGCTCAAGTCCTTTGTCTCTTGTGGTTACCACTCGAACATCCTTCTTCGACCAGACTTCTTTTACCCAGGCTGCTCTGGATATAAGATGTTTGCTGGAATGTCACCAAATAGTTATCGTCCAGGCTAACGCCCTCGTCTTCTTCATGGCATACAGAACACTCCTGGTTGAAGCTGTGCTCTTCCACCAAGATACCACGCTGGCATCCACCGAACCATCCCATGTTTTTAGCATCGAGACAATTCAGCTCTTGTGTCAAGTCAACCCAAGTCTGAGGCGAGCCACAACCTGTGCAGTGGCCTCTAAATATCATCATTCGACACATTTTCTTATATGTGAGGAGTAGCTCTGTATCTCGACAATGAGTGACGAGGCGTCAGAAATTGAGTTTTTAGACTAGAGGTTGATGGTCAACAAAAATAAGTGAGCTGAGATATTGTGACATGAACTCACAGAGGAATAACTGCCAATGTTCTTGGTTCTTGTAATGGAAGTTCCCACGATGTCTCAGTTGGATTAAATGCCGAATACCGAATCAGTGTCTTCATCAAGCGACGCCTTGTAACGTCAGAAGCGAGACAACAGCCGTGCCCGAGTAAGCCACAATGCAACGTCCGAGCGTGATGCAGATGCTGATCAACGCAGGGAGGGGGAAGCAACAGAAGAAGGGAGATTGTGAAGGTTTTTGGAAGAAATGGACGGGTTTTTCCTTCTTGCCCTGACAATGCGTTGGTCGAGTTATATCGATCGATTGAGAGAGCCACTAGCAAGATGAGAAGAATGCCTGATGCTAAAGAAAGAAAGAAAGTAGAAGGTCGGATGCGTGTAACGACAAGTTTAACACATGAATGATCGAATTAAAGTGAGGGAAAAGCAAAAGATAGATGGGGTATTAATACAGAACCAGAAGAGAAGGTGAATGATACGGCATACACCGACTGATATTGGTCATATTCAAACAAGGCAAACGGCCAACTTTAATCACTCCTTTTCCATCCCTTCCTAAACGTCACAAGCGGACTAACGTTGGGTACACTACAATCCAGCAGAAAATCAGAAACAAAACAAAAAGTACTAAGTAACTTGTCATGTTCCCGAGACATATTTGCAGCAGTCTTTGCGCCTCCCTCGATATCACGAGCTTCTACTATTAACCACTTGCTACCTTTAGTGTGTTAGCCTACCTACTCGCCTATCACGAATTATAAATGCCGACAACCACATCATCATGGTTTCTGCAGCAAATAGCTAGTCTAGTCTGGCTAATGCTCTACCCCTTGGCTTTTGCGGCAACAAGCTTTCCACATAACAAACTTTCGCCACTGAAACTGGGCTAGAGACCTTGAAGCCGTTCAGCTTCACTGATACTAACACTGCCACCACCGCCTCAGGGCGATCCCTGAGTCTTAAAGGCTCTAGACCTCCAGTTTCGGGCTGAGGAATTCTTCTCTTTTATGTTCTAGACTTTGTTCTGGAAAACTTCGGAGGCTCCGTCTTGTTTTCCTTTGCTTCAACCACTAACGCCATGCAAGAAAGAAAATCACCACAAGATAATTGATAATCAATTATTTGTAATTCTGAGTGCGTTGGGAAACCGTCAAGATATATTGTGTCAAAGGCAAGGCAGGGGCGATTTGAGGCTTGGCTGTCTGAGATATCGGTATCCCGCTCTCCAGCACCGCGCTCCCGAAAGACTGACGCCTTCGAAACAAAACGCTAGCAGTGATCATCAATCACAAAGACATGGCAATCTTTCCTTTTGCTCTCTTGCCAAGCGTCGAAAATCTACCACCTCCTCGGGTCGGTTCAACGCTGTAGGACGTTTCATGGCAACAACCTTTCGCGGCTCGCCCTCTTTCCCCAGACTTGGTAGGGAGTTTCATTGAGGGACGGAATTTGTGTTACTTGGTTTGGGATCATCACTGATACCTCGCACTTGTCATTAATACTGTACGTATCAAGTTCCGTGGCTCTGGTGTATATCCATCCATCCGCCACAACATTCCTAGATCACGACCAGCTGTCGTTACAAAGATCCATTATCTCAGGACTAAAGTATCAGCTTGTGGATATAGCTCAAGCGTGTTCCACACTATTATGACATCTATCCGCGGTGCCTGACATGACAAGTCACTACTGCAAGCTAACATTAGTCAAGTAAAAGATAGCGAGGAGCCCGATCTTCGAAACTTATTAAATCCGTCGACACTGGAATTCTCGAGACACCCACCGGGATCTTGACAAAACCCGTTCATTGTAGCCCTGCAGCTAACTAGCCCGCGGCGTCATCTCAGGTACGGAATGAACGTTCTACGGACATAGTCGAAGCTTCTCTCGCCAGCTCTTATGCTTCAGACCCGGCAAACCGTCAGTTTCATCCGGAGAGCTTGTCAGTATTTGGCTACGCCTCATATGTAGCTTAGCACCACAGTACGTCTTGGTCCGTAGTAAGTACAACGTAGTCGTCTGAGGTCTAGCGGTCGATCATGATGGACCTCATGAAGGTTTGTCCGGGGCGTTGGCTCCTTTTGGAAAGTCCAAGCAGAGATAGGACCGATGTATCTACGTCCGGACTAACAAGGGATGCTTATGAACAGTACCTGGGGCTCGGAGTGTTCAGGCCATTCATTCTGATCTTTCTCAGACTTGAGTTTTGATAGTTTACGTCACGACCATTTTGTTTCAAACAGGGATAAAAGTATCAGCACGCTTTATTGCAGTGTAAGAGATTTCTTCTAGACGTTGATTTCGAAGGAAGTTGGTGATAGAAGTGATAGAACGTCTCTACCTATCAAAGATCCATAAACACTTCAACTTGAATCGAAATCGATTTGCTGCTTGTCAAAAACTCAAGGATAAGAATGAGCCGAAACTTTCAGTGCAGTCGTGGTTATGTCCTCACGACTCTTGCCTACTACTCAGGCGTTCAGCGAAATGTCAATCGGGATTAATATAAGGTCAAGGTGCCTGTCCCAAGTTTGGAAGACGGTCCCTAGTGGAGTGACTGCAAAGCCAATGTTTCTTTATATACACTGATTCTTTTGCGTACTTCACTTCAATTCAAAGGGGACATTATTAGCAACCCAGCATTAATGTTGTCAAAGAAGGTCGAGTCAAATGATATACGTCATCAAAGAAGTTTGAGCCCAGGTAATTCTCAGAAAACGGAAACGAAAACGTATGCTGTACAGTCGTGGGTCGCATCAACGGGCCACGGGGTGTCAAGAGTGTCAAAGGCATTGGCACGGCGTCAATCGAACCAACAGATAGCGCACTCGCTCCGCGGCATTTGCGGAGGAGAGCTCGATCAAGGTCACTCAAGCACGAGCGAGCAGACAAGAGACATCACTATGACCCAGGTGCAGGAGCGCCGGCAGGAGGAGCACCTTGACCACCTTGCTGTTGTTGTTGGAACATCAAAGACTGATACCACAACGCAAGGTAATTTTGGTAGCCACCGTCTGACTTCATTAGCATCGGTTGAGACATGGCGACTTTGGCATGGACTTACACTGAGCATATGGATCTGATCCATCGCCTGAAGCCGGTTGAGGGGGCTGGTTAGTAGATGCACTGGGCGTTTGCTGTTGGGAGTAGCTGGGCCTGTCAAGATCCTGATGTCCGCGACCACCACCGCCAGCACGTGGACCACTTCCTTTCTGTCGCTATACATGTTAGATATTGAACATAGGACATCGTCACAAGATGGAACTTACCACTGCATCCACTTTCTCATCAATGGCCTGCTTGGCTCGTGCGATGCTGTCACGAGAACCGATCAAGGCAATCTCCCTCTGAGTCTCACCAGGTCCAGAAGATTGGGCAACATTAATCTTACATCCAGTGGTATTTTGCATCTCACGGATTGTCTCGCCACCTTTGCCAATGATCATACCTACCGCATCCGAAGGCACATAAACAGCATCGTTGATCTTGTCAGGGCCACCTGAACCGCCCATATCCCTCTGCTGAGGGCCATCATGACGGCCACTGGGGGCTGATCCTCCACCACCAAGCCTCTTGACAGGCGGGGGCGCATCCCCTCGACTATCACTATCAACGATTTCCATAATGAAATCCTTAGCACGAGCAGCAGCTTCACGCGTGCCGATAAGATTGACGGGTCGTAGTCCGTTCACGCTCTTGGATTCACCAACAATATTGATATGACAACCGGAGCGTTCCTGGAGATCACGAATAGTTTCTCCGCCACGTCCAATGATCAGACCGACTGTCCTATCGGGGACCATAATTTGCATGTGGTCTTCTCCCTCGCGTAGTGCTGTTGCGCCTCCCTTGGTAGGATCGCGAGGTTTCTCGGGGCGGTTGAGAGCCCCCATACCGCTGTCTTCTATGATACGGTTGATCGCATCCTTCACTTCACCGCGGCGATGTCTAGGCCCAGAGATCTTGCACTGTCTATAGGGGCCCGGACCCCCATCAGTTGGTGCCAAAAATTGAACGCGGCAGTTGGAGTCTGCCTCTATGCGACGGAGATTCTCTCCCTGTCTGCCAATAATGAGGCCGACCAGGCTCGACTCGATCTGGATGGTTTCAGAGTTATCATCTCCCCCTCTCAATGGCGACCTCTCGCGTCCGTTTCCTCCTCGAGGAGAGAAGTTGCGACCACGCGGACCGGGCGAGTAAGAGCGCTCCCGATCATAACCTCGACCATGCGAGCTACGATCACCACCGCGTCGTTCATCTCTGTACGGGTTCACGCCATCGCGAAACTCATCGCGAACTGGAGATCGCGATCGCGATCGGTTGTATCCTCGATCGGGGCCTCGGTTTTCGGAAGCATAAACCAAGGGACGGTCGTAAGATGTGACTCCTTTCTCAGCCGCGTAAGCTTTGGCTTGAGCGATCGCATCAGTGATGCTCAGCGTGCCCGAATTAATAGGTCGAATTGAGCTCAAATCGAGGTTTCCACTAGAAGACGGTGCAGGAAGGCCATTGTATCCGGGCGCGCCATAGTTGCCAGAGTTCAAAGGCGGCGGCTGGTATGCGGCGGCTGGTTGAGTCGACGCGGGCGGGTGAGGGTATGCCTGACTGGGGGCGCCAGGTGGTGTCTGGGTAGGTGTTCCGGTCGGTGGCCGCTGCGATGCTAGGAACAAGTCAGTAAGCGCGAATGGCCTGAGATGTGTTAGCTATCAGACTTACCGAGCGCGGCCAGAATGCTCTGAATATCAGGTCGGGAATCTGTCATAGTGATGCTGTTGGATTTAAACAAGAACCGGCACAAGAGAAGAAGCTAGTAGTTTTTGCCGTGGGGATGCGCCGGAAAATGGTCAACTGGATGATCCGGCGAAAAGTAAAGTCACATGAGACTAGTCCAACAAAGGCAAGCTGAGAGCAACGTATGGGAATAATCATGGGAATAATAAACAAGGCCATAACACACTATAGCAATCCCGTTATGAGAAATACAATTTCTACGGCTCGCTTTAGTACACAATAAGGTACCTAGAATGAAAAGAAGGAAACAGTTTTTTATGTTCACCTCGGTTCACCCTGGCTGTCTAAGGGTCAACAGAAAAGTTGGCCTCTATAGCTCAGGATGCAAAATTCAACGAACTAAAAATCTGCCATGAAGTAGCATCACTGTGTAAAAGATGCTTTCTTGTAAAGGTCATCAACAAAAGGCATCATACTCCGATACCCAACAATTGCCAGTTTAGCTTTGTGTACGAGAGCTCGCTAACAAAAGCTTGATATGACTGTGCCCTGAGATAAGCTTTCAAAGGCATAAAATGCCAGGCTACCAGCTTTCTTCCTCTTAGAGTCTTCTCTTTCCATCAAGGAGGTAATTAACACCAAGCATTGGTTAATATTGTCAAACGTGCATCTCTTTCACGATTCACGCTTGATATCGCCGGGACTATACGCAGGCTTGTGTATTAAAAAGTCCATTGAATCCCCGACTGGCTGTCCGTCATTGTCTCTTATACTTTTGATAGCCAACTTTCCTAATACAGTACCCTGGTTATTACATGCCGTTGCTCCAGCGTGGGTCGGACCTCGGAAAAACTAGAGACCGTTATCACCCAAGACTTTTCCTTATCGCTGAAAAAAAGTTCTCGATTCGAGACGCTACTTAGACGATCGGTCATACAGAGTACCTACCTCAAGCGCAAGACAAAATGGATTTCGCCGGCAGTAAGAAGCGCAAGTTTAAAGACGCCAATGGCGTCAAGCCCTCAAAAGTTAAGAAGTCTTCTTCTATTCCTGACAAAAAGGCAAAGAAAGTCAAGCGCGCCGAACCCGAGCCCCGCGATGAGCCCGAAGACGATTCTTCCAGCGAGGAAGAGGAGGCTCTGAAGGAGGTCGAAGACGAGAGCGACGATGCCGTTGAGGATGCCGATGACTCAAAGTCTGGAGATGAGGAGGAGGATAAGGAGTCCGAGGACAACACAGATCTGCCTGATGGTGGAAAGCTCACATTACCCCCGGTTGCTGGTGCTGAGGCGCAATCATTCGAGGAGCTCAACCTTTCCGACAAGACCATGAAAGCCATCAAGGAGATGAAATTCACCAAGATGACCGAAATCCAGAGGAGGGGTATTCCCCCTTCACTGGCTGGTCGGGACGTTCTTGGTGCTGCCAAAACTGGTTCCGGAAAGACCTTGGCCTTCTTGATTCCCGTTATCGAGATGCTGAGCTCTCTGCGCTTCAAGCCTCGCAACGGTACTGGTGTTATTGTTGTCTCCCCCACACGCGAGTTGGCCCTTCAGATCTTTGGCGTTGCCCGTGAGCTCATGGCACACCACTCTCAAACATACGGCATTGTAATTGGAGGTGCAAACCGTCGTGCCGAGGCCGACAAGCTCGCCAAGGGTGTCAACCTGCTTATCGCCACTCCTGGCCGACTGCTCGATCATCTTCAGAACACACCCTTCGTTTTCAAGAACCTCAAGTCTCTTGTCATTGACGAGGCCGACCGAATCCTAGAGATTGGTTTCGAGGATGAAATGCGGCAGATCATCAAGGTCCTTCCTAAGGAGGACCGACAGACTATGCTTTTCTCCGCCACTCAAACAACCAAGGTCGAGGATCTTGCTCGCATTTCGCTGCGACCTGGTCCTTTGTACATCAATGTCGACGAGGAGAAGCAGTACAGTACTGTGGAGGGTCTCGAGCAGGGCTACGTTCTCTGTGAAGCCGACAAGCGATTCCTTCTACTCTTCTCGTTCCTCAAGCGCAACTTGAAGAAGAAGATCATTGTCTTCTTCAGTAGCTGCGCTTGTGTGAAATACCATACCGAGCTCCTCAACTACATCGACCTTCCTGTCCTTGACCTTCACGGCAAGCAGAAGCAGCAGAAGCGGACCAACACCTTCTTCGAGTTCTGTAATGCCAAGCAGGGTACCTTGA
This sequence comes from Fusarium longipes, assembly GCA_013618495.1. Classification (NCBI taxonomy): domain Eukaryota; kingdom Fungi; phylum Ascomycota; class Sordariomycetes; order Hypocreales; family Nectriaceae; genus Fusarium; species Fusarium longipes. Next base: position 95,236 of record JABFEY010000040.1, on the reverse strand, counting down.
TCTGCACTGATGTTGCTGCTCGTGGTCTCGATGTACGTGCTCTGCCTGAAAATCTGCAAGAATATTTTGCTAACATTTGACAGATTCCTTCCGTTGACTGGATTGTTCAGTTTGACCCTCCGGATGACCCTCGTGACTACATTCACCGTGTTGGTCGTACTGCTCGAGGCAGCAACACCAAGGGTCGGTCCCTTATGTTCCTTCAGCCCAACGAGGTCGGCTTCTTGTCACATCTCAAAGCCGCCCGTGTACCTGTCGTCGAGTTCGACTTCCCCGCCAACAAGATCACCAACGTTCAATCTCAGCTCGAGAAGCTCATCAGCCAGAACTACTACTTGAACAAGAGCGCTAAGGATGGTTACCGCAGCTACCTGCATGCCTACGCTTCGCACTCGCTGCGCAGCGTCTTTGACATCAACAAATTGGATCTTGCTAAGGTCGCTAAGAGCTTCGGTTTCCCGGTGCCTCCCCGTGTTGACATCACTCTCGGCGCCAGTATGAGCAGAGACAAGAAGACCCAGGGCCGCAGGGCATACGGTAGCCAGCCACGACAGGGCCATGGTAACAAGTTCTCTAGGTAAAGCCTGAGCACCTAATAGGAAAGAAAAAAAATGTGGTGGGCAGTCAAATTGGCTGTCGGTGTATATGGAAGGCTTCAAGCACGGCGTTAGGTTTCGCAAAATGTAATGATTGTACCCAGCTACGGCAGGATCATAGACAGACCTTTTCGTTTCAGTTGCTTCGTTCAAGTGAAAATGTGTCTAATTCGGTTGAAACATTTGCTACCTATCGTATGCCGTGGATGGTTGTTCCAACACCATAAAGTTCTAATTGACACCAAGAGTGTCACTAGCAGGCCCTTTCTCATTTCCACTTTCCAATCGCTCCTTCACCTGCATAAGTAAACTAGAGAGTGCCCAGCAGCAACCGAACCTTTCACAAGGGAGAGCTGATTGACATTCAAGATGAACAAATAAAGTTGGTAACCCGATTTACTGTAAATCCAGGTACCCGTCAGTCGATCAACCGCGAGAGATCGGCAGTGTCATGTGCGTTTTAACCGAATCTGTGACTTTATGCGAAGTTCAACATCGTTTGATCAACAACATTCGTCAAGCCATTCAGAGAAATGGTGCCACTTGCCCAAGTCGAATTTCAGACAAAAGCCTCAACTTCCTCATGTAATTTAGCCTAGAACAGTCTCCGTGGAAATAAAGCTCGTATCCAACCGGAGATCTCGGCATGCTCCCCCCAAGTGCAACATCTCCCACAGCCACCCGGGCCATTGGCTAAGGCCGCGTCACGAGCTTCACTCCCTTCTTCCCGTTGGGGCCATAGTCCACGTCATACCCTTTTGACCCTCGAAGCTCATTACTTCTTTCTGTATTTTTGAACAAAACAAAACTTCTACGTTGTCCTCAATTGCAACCAAAAACTCTGTATCATACGCCTTGAGCAAGAGTTGAACTACTTGTGCTAGATCAACCTAAACCTGACCTAGACCCAAGAGACGTACCACCACAACCAAAACTTGCAATAATCCCGCTCGTCAAAGCAGAAACTGTCCTTTCGATTATTTTCCATCCCTTCATCACACAAAAAGAGGACAGAAACCTTGTATACCATTGTATCCGACTGGCGATTCCATTTATTCATCGGCATCTCACCAAACCCATCTCCCCAAGCCTCTACAACTCACTCATCAATACGTTGAATTTCAAAATCACTACCAAATTACAATGTGCACCAAAACATTAATCGAGCATCGCTGCGGACATCGTGTCTTGCGTGGCAACACAAGATGTTACCGAGAGGACTGTCCTGGAAGAAAGGAAGATATTACCAAAGTCGACGACGACTGTGCGCAGTGCGAAAACAAACCCAGCCGATTCCGATCTTCGCGGTGGTGCTCAGTCGGATGCTGCGTTTGCCAGTGATGGAATACGAGGGAAGTGAAGAGAGGGAGGGCAGCGGGATGATTCGATTCGGTCGGAGTAACATGGGTTTGAACTTGGGAATATGGAGTATGGAAGTCTTTTTCTACAGCAACGAGTTACTTGGAGTTTATCGGCCTTTCGATTTACTCGGTATGAGTCAATGATTTCAATTCACACACAACAACGGATGGCATGAACCAAACTTTCTTTTCCTTCTGTGGAATCAATCAGCCTCTTTTTTGTAAGAAAGAATCATCTCTCTTTGGACGCAGGTAGATGACAAGCTGCACAAGGATCTGAGACATATGATGATACTAACAGGTACTCCTTGCAAAGAATCTGACTGATCGACGATTGCGAGTAAACAAAGAATGCCACAGTAGCTTCACTGAGTAACTGGCTGCTGGGCTTGCAATGCGACTCGATTGGATTGGATGAATGTCAATTAAGAGTTGCCCTGGGCTTGGGTCAAATCCGCGTAATTGGACCTTTAGCTAAACCTCAACCCCGCTGTTTAACGGTTGGAAGGCCGGGTATTTCGGTGTGATGTGATTGATTGACAGGGGTCCAGGGGTTTCCAGCTTCTCCAGCTTCCAAGTTAAGAGCTCACGAGACTTCTCCTCTTTGGCTACCTAGGCCAGGGCTTTCAATCCTTCCTTTGCTTGAGTTAGTTAGTGGTTCAACAACGGTCAACAGTTCTGAACCAGAGCAGAGACTAGAAATAGGATTGAATCCTTAGATAGAATTCGCGTAGTAGGCAGACTGTACTCCGTCGATACCTACCTAGTACTAGCCTAAGTAAACCCAGGGCCACAGGAAACTTGACGTTGACCAGAAAAGGAGACAAAATAAGTTGATCATTTAATGCTGCCTCAAGCCCATTCTTGGGCTGTTTGTTTTGTGTATCCTCCTCCATAGGTAAGAAGGCAGGAAGGTAGCTTATTACCCTTGGTGGTCACTACCCCCGGCCCACCAAGGTTACCCAGCCCAGCGGGTAACCGGTGGTAGTGGTATGGCCCTCCACTTTCCATGCTTCCCCATCCCGCATTCCGCAATCATCACCACCTATCCGAACCCCGACCAGACCTACCAACTTTCACTACCACTACCTTGGTACGCACAACATTGCGTAAGGGAACTGAGCCGGCACCGTACCTGTCACGCTCAACATACGGCTTATTCTTGTCTTCCCGTGTTCGCCTTTTCCTGTGCCTTCCTGTCCTTTGTGCTACGTCTCTTCCCGTCAGCGGCGCATGCTTGACTTGACCTTGAACATTTACTCTCTCATATTACGCCATGGCTAAGAAGGCGCGCCAAAGAATCAGCTATGGTGAGATGAAATATCAATGTATCATATGAGAGTCCTGGACAAACTACTAATATTATAATAGTCCTCGAAAACGCCAAATCATCTGAAGGTGGCCATCGTCTAGGTGTGAATGGCCTCGCCGTTGACAATGATAATGCAATTCTGTGAGCTCTCCCGAATTGGTTCATACAATGCCTATTTGTTCAGCGCTGACTTCCCCATAGATACTCAGGTGGCCGAGACGGCATTGTATGTGCTTGGGACTTGAATCTCGATCTCAAGAACCGTAGCGACCTTACCGATTCGACGCCTGCCGCCTCCGAAGACAAGAAGCCCAAGTCCGCGACCAAATTCCGCGCTCAAACCCATGCCCACATGCATTGGATCAACGATATTGCCCTTGCGCAGAACAACACCGCCCTCGTCTCTGGTTCATCCGACCTGACAGTAAAAGTCTGGCGACCACATTCCGAAGAGGACAACACTCGCGTCGAGACGATAGGCGAGCATGCCGATTATGTCAAATGTGTTACGACCCCGCCTCCAGATATGGGCGCAAATTGGGTCGCGTCAGGTGGCCTCGACCGCAAGATTTGCCTGTGGGATCTCAATGGCGCCGGTAAAACACTCGAGATTGATGTTCAAGGTGAAGAAATTGCTGAGAAGGGTTCTGTTTATGCCTTGCGCGTCGGACGCAATATCATGGCGAGCGGAGGTCCGGAAAAGACGGTGCGCCTGTATGATCCTCGAACTGGCGACAAAGTCTCTAAACTCGTTGGACATGTTGACAATATCCGTGCCATTCTTATTGACGATGCTGGTGACACAATTCTTAGTGCCAGTGCTGACAAAACGGTCAAGATGTGGAGTATCAAGAACGGTCGCTGCATGTACACATTTTCAATGCACGATGAGAGTGTCTGGTCGCTATTCTCGGACGACCCAACACTCGGTGTTTTCTACAGTTCTGATCGCTCGGGTCTGGTAGCTAAGACAGATGTGCGGGGCAGCCTGGAAGAAATGGACGATGGTCTCAGTCTTGCTGTCGCACATGAGCACATCGGAGTAGGCAAGGTCGTTGCTGCTGGTGGCCATATTTGGACAGCAACCAACAGGTCCTCGATCAATCGATGGGAAGATGTTGATACCGGTACCAATATCAAGCTCCCAGAATTAGTTCGACACCATAGAGCTACATCAAACGCCTCCAACAGACCCCGCGAGTCTTCTCCTCCAGCAGTTAACGGAACCGCTAAGAAGGAAATCCCCGCTGAGTCTATACTGCGCATTTCTGCAGCTGCCTCATTCCCTGCACGATCAGGGCCGGATCCCGATTCGACCACCATCACAGATGCTACAGCACGGAAAGGTTCAGAAGTTGTCATTGAATCCGGAGAGTCTGATATTAAGCCCATTCACGCAGTGGCCGAAGAAACAATTGAGGGTCAATTTGGATTGCTCAAACATAGGCTACTCAATGATAGGAGGCGTGTGTTGACATCAGACACTGCCGGTGATGTTTTGTTGTGGGATTTGATTAAGGTCCGTCGCTTTCTCCATAATATGGCGAACATGGCTAATATGCGCAGTGCAAACCTATAAAAAGCTTTGGTAAACAGCATTTGGAAGATGTGGAACACCTTGTCAACACTGTTGAAGCCGTAGCTCCCTGGTGTTCCATTGATCTCAGTTCAGGAAACCTCACTGTGGTACTAGAACCTTTTAATTGTTTCGATGCTGAGGTATATGCAGACGAGCTTGAATTGCCAGAGGCTGTGGAGTTCCGAGAAGACCAAAGGAGTAAGTACGACGACCGCCAATTCCCGATGCAGACCATTAACTCCTTCACAGTCAGTCTTGGAAAATGGATACTTCGGTATCTCTTTGCTGATCTCATCGATGAAGAAATCAGAAGAGATGAGGCGCATCGTCAGAAACTTAATGAGGGTATTGAAGCGAGACAAATCGCCTCGGGAGGAACTGCGGATGCTCCTCCATTGTCCATATCATTACCAAAGTCCGCCATCCCAGACTGGGACAACGCAGACCAAGTAACTCCGAAACCCAATCTCTATCCCAATACACCAGGATTGGGTATTGGTTTGGCAACACCTGGCCCTAGTATCATGTCTGGTCCTAACAGCTTACCTGATGTGCCTGAAAACGCCGCAACGAGCCCGATGACTCCTATAGAGAAGAGGACCTCGCATGTTAGTCGTCCTTCGACGGAGAGAGAGGACTACTTTACCAGCCCCTTACAACTTCTTGAGTCGGCAGTCAAAGCAGCGAGTATGGTGTCGACACCTACGCAGGATAATGCAGACTCGAAAAAGTCTATAGATGGTGACAAAGATAAAGAGAAGGAAAAGGACAAGGAAAAGGCGGACAATGCTAAGTCACCAAGCACGCCATTTGGTAAGAAGAAGTTCCGCATGACTTTTGGCACTAAGAAGCTCTCACGGTCAGCTTCTCAAGCCACGACGGAGAAGCCCGCTATTGTCGAGGAAAAGACTGAAGAGTCTGAGTCGTCATCTGTCCACGAGAAGGAGAAGGAGGTTGACGACAGTTTCTTTGGTGTCATTCAAAAGATTCATCAAGAGTACGATAGACAATTGGCCGATAACCCTGACAAGCCAGTCGAGACTCGAGTGGTCCCCAGTCTTCCCAACGACACGCCCGTTTTAAAACTCCCGCCTGGAACCAAAGTTGTTATCCAAGAGGAGACTTCGGGAGGCAGTGCCAACCTATACCAGGGCACTGTCGAGGACGTTGGCAAGGATGCAGACCTTATTGAGCAGAAAGCGCCAATGTGGCTGGGTGATGTATTGCTTCAGAACATTATGCCTTTCAAGGAGCCTGTCAAAGTCTCGTTCGTCTTATATCCAGTGGACGACAGCCTTCCAGCCATTGCCTCGGCAGATGGAAACAACAGGCTCAACGCGAATCGCATGTTACGAGTCAGAAAGATCCTCTCCTATGTTGCTGAGCGTATAGAGCCTCCACTTGAGGAGCCAGAGGAAACCCCTATGAGACCAGAAGAATATCTAGAACTATACTGCAATGACCAGGTGAGCCCCTCCCTTCTCCCTTTTTTTATGGTATCCTATTTGCTGACCCTTTTTAGCTGCTCTCTCCCGTGACAACTCTGGCCACTCTCCGTACTCACCTCTGGAAGGGGGGTAACGACATCGTCCTTCACTACAAGGCCAATGGCAAAAAGGAAATCCGACCGTTCCCTCCTCCTCCAGAGCCCAAACCTGCTGAGCCTGAAGAAACCCAAGAAGCCTCGGCTACGGAAGAGGGAAACACAAATGGCCAGGGTCCGGCTCAGCCTCAACCTCAAGCCGCCTGATCACGATCCATGCGTCATTGTATATTGAATGAGAAGTCGATTTCCATCCAATCACCTTTCCATATTTCATGCATTCCTGTTATATACCTAAAGGTAGACTTTTGTCTCTAGCGAGACCCTTTATCGTGTATAGATTTGTACATAGGTTAGATGCCACCAAGGCACATATCCCATTAGCGAGAAATTAAGCCTTTATCCCCTTTTTGGACCGATCATCTCTTGACGCCTTGCTCCATGCTTGATATCATACAATGCCCCCCGATTCTGTTCGTTTTTCTTTTTCGTGATCCGTATTGTCTACGCCACGCCGTTCATCGTATTGATAGCCCATTGGTAACTTCCCAGGAAGATCGCACCTCCTATAGAAATCCACGTTACTCGTGGCGCTAGACCAGCGAAAAATGCCCTGCTGCCCTCTTCGCGCATAATCTGGCTGAATATCTTCGACACCGAGACGCTCTCCTTGGACAACATGACTCTTGTCTTGAGCACGTCAAGCGGCGTAGTAAGTGCTGCAGAGAACCCACCAGCCATGCTTCCATAAAGAGCGCTCTCAGCGGCAGTGACCTCACGACCACCACGACGGCGACGTCCCCATGACTTCATGGCCTCCCAAAGCGGGAATTGGATCACAGTGAAGGGTACCTCGCGAAATACTGTAATTCCCCAGCCACGGTAGAGCTCGCGCCACATGGGGATAAACCCATGACTCGAGTATCGAGACAGAATAGCTCGTAGCGCAGCAGCTGAGGAACCACCATGATGTCCCGCCTGAGCACGCTGTTTGACGACCTCGGTTGGCACACGCACAGCGCAGGCAGCAATCTCGCCTGCACTAGCAGCGGCCATATGCGTAAGAGGGGCTCTCCATCCTGGCACAGAGGTATTGTCCTTATCGGCCAAAAGCCCCTTCACGCTTTCATATGTGCAGAAGAAAAACGCAGCGCCGGGCGCAGAACCAACGAGCGCGGAACCTATACCGCGATAGATACCGTTAAAACCTCCCGATGGGAAGAAGCCGGCGGAAGATTGGAGGCGGGTTTTCAGGGTGTCGAGAGGGAAGAGGGAGAGGTCGACGGTTGTGCCAGCGAGGGCGCCTGCGAGGAGGGCGGATTGGAAGGATGGCGGATCTGCGGGCATCGTCTCGAGGGGTCTACAGCTTTCACTCTTTTTCGCAATTCAAATGTTCCTGGGTGGTCTTGGCGAATGTTAATGGGCTGGACAAGACCCCGAGGAGAAAGTATAGTGGGAGCTTCGGAGATATAAACCGATCGACCGAGACCCGCGAAATATTGATGGTTTGGAGGAGCTTGAATATTTGGGGTTATCGATAAGAGGAGCTTAGCTTGAGGGACATCGCGACGCCAGTTACCCTGTATTAGCTGCTAATTTAATTACATTGTCAATCGAATAAGTATTCCGAACTAAGTGACTATCATTCTTCTGTATCAGATGATGAGGTCCGTAGTGCTAACAAATTTTGATTAAAATACAGTTGGCGAGCAAGAAGGGCTGTCTGCAGACCGGACACTAGTAAAGCTGTGTTGCGATACTTGAAACTCATTCCTTTGCCAATGCAAAGCCATTATGATCGCATTGCCAAGAGACAAATTCACATGTCTCGTCCGATGAACTATATTGAGCCATACCTGTCTGCCTGCATAGCCTTCGTGCAAATCCAATTGACTAAATCGCATATTCCTAAGGGGATCACCAATGGTTGGGTCATTTGTCAAAGACAGAAATATTGTCACCGAGACAAGTCTCATTAATAAACTAATTTGCTCAGACGTTCCAGTCTGTCTTCCGGACCTTAAAACTCCCAGAATAATCCATTGATCAAACCGCCAGCCGCTCATTCATTTAATCAATCAACAATTCAACTCATTCATAACATGTTTACATGTTATCCCGTGTGCTGGTGCCGGCCTTGTGAGTCTCCTCAGCCGCCTTTTTGGTTCGCTCCTGGAGGTTCTTGATGTCCTTCTGGGGATCGGTTTGCGATCGGTCAGCCTTGACGGCCTCCTCGCTGTCTGAGGCGAGCTCGGGCTTCCAGTGGCCGCTGCCCTCCTTCTGCTTCTTCAGGGAGTCTTGCTTGTGCTTCTCGTAGTCGACGTTGGTTTCTATGGCGGTGTGAGAAAAAGCGTCTCATATAGTTTCGCATTGAGCTATGAACTTACGGGTTGAAGACTCCTTGAGGCCGAGACGTGTTGATGTAGTGAAGAATCCTCGTCCGAGGATCATCTTGCTAGCCTGCGCAGAGCGCATAGTCATCATGGATCGAGCTGGCATCATATTGGCGATAGTTGTTCGGGGAGAAGACAAGGGTTATTTCGAAGGATTGGATGAATTGATGAGAGGGAGAAAGTAGAAAGAGAAACAGCTGCAGGGGGGAGAAGAACAGATCAAGAGCTTAATACTGTTCCCCTCGGGTATGAGTCTCGACCATTTGCGGGAGAGTGACGTCACGAGCATCATCAACTCTACGCCCTCTCTTTTTTTTCCTTTTCTCCTTGAAATGAGAGGCTCGATGCGTCAATTCCCCACTACAGCCCATGCTACTCCAATTGGGGCTATCTATGGACCTGCTTGCGAAGTTCTTACCGAGGAAGCAAGGTACGGATGCTAGGGGATCCAATTGAGTTGCTGTCGTTGATGATATGGGCTGTTTGTTGTGAGAGGAACCAACCTTGCTTGCTCGTGATGTGGGGTAACCCAGGGATCAAGTGACGGGAGCTTTGCGTTACAATCAATTAACATGCGATATTCAGCATGAACCATGGATTGTTTTTTACACAATCGAGAACATCGTGAGCAGACTCCATTGAGTAACAAACAGTTAATTCAACATACAAAGGAAGGATGATCCGTCAACCGCTCACTATTGGACATAACAACACCATCATAGCGCGTCATACCCTTCTGTCGCAAATCCCTCATATAGAATACGTAACATCACTTACACAAGCTAAAAATGAAACACTTCAAGTTATTTGAACATTCGTATATTCTCGTCTCGCAGCGCTGAAGCCGCGTTATCGCAACCAGACAGCGCCAATACCCAGTTAACAATAGCCACACAAATGCAGTCTACCGCTGCAGTGGAAAACCAGGCTCGAGGGCCTCCCGTAATCCCAAAAACCTCTTTGTATCTGATCATGACATGTCCCAGGCCTCCAACACTCCAGATGCTAGCCAAGGCGAGACAAAATATTTGCAAAAGAAGCCCGTCCAACCAGGACAAGGGCGAAACAAACAACGCTCCAAAGTATAAACTACTCCGGTCCCAAAAACAAGATAGGCCAGCGCTGGTGCTGAAAGCTCAATCCATGAACAAGAAAACAAAAAGAGGACAAATATATAGGCCGTCCCAAGATGGTACAAAGAAAACGAAGGGGCAAAGGTGGTTCCTTTTAATTCCCGTCCATTGCAACAACGGGACAACACCAAAAATTCGACCAACTCCCCGTAATTTCCCAGATTCCGTCCCATTGAGGGATACCAATACTCGCAAAACACCGTTCATCTCGATCCTGACCACCGCCCAAAGTTATTTCCAAGATGCGACCGATCAAATAACACCTGTAAAGACCCCGCTTGCGAAAAAGCACTCCCTTCTATGTTGTTCTTTTTCTCTTGTCGACTTCATAACCCATGACCGCGATGAGAGAAGACATTTTGGTATGAATGGAAAGGCCAACCCGCGCCTCCCATGTAAAAAAATGAAAACAATTGATGCCAAGATATTCCGATACTTGTGCCGCCAAACACCGATGCAATGTCGTCTTAAAAAGCAAAGAAACGCCCGTTCCTGTCTTGAAGCCCCATCATGCGAGGCAAACACCCAACCCTAGGTATTTAATTTGTTGCAAAAATAACAAAATAACCAAGCCGAAAATGGTATCGATCTTTATCATGCTGTGCCAGTGATATCCTCATTAACTTGTTGGTTAAAACAAGAGATGTCGATTAGGGACGTTTGTACAGGTGAGATAGGTTTGGATGAAGTAAGTGATGGTTGTCGAAAATTGCTGTAGCCAACAATGCGAGCAGTCGCGTCAAGCGAATGCTCCCCAAAAAGCTTTTGAGGAAACCAGCCCAGTTGTGATAAGATGATACCAGGATCAAGTCTCGATCGGCCAGTATGCCCGCCAAGATGAACGGCTGCCAAGAACGAACGGTTGTGTTTACAGTTCAAAGCGTATCGCCGGTGGTGCGACACACCAGTCGACCCATACAGAGTGCATGGGCGACGACTTGATGCGATTTACCATCGGCGAAGAGACTGTTGCATCCTGCCAGGAGATACTGACTGGGGAGGGCTTGACATAGTAATGCCGGTAGCGGGGTTGATGATGGGAATGGCATTGCGGCCGCGAGTGGCGGAGGGCTGGTGAAGCTTCATGCTTGGCTGATGCTGATAAGAGGGAGGGATGAAGGCGGGGGACGTTGAGTTGAGAGAGAAGCCAGGAGCAACAGTGTTGGGGTGTTGCGTAGGAGAAGACTCAGGAGAGTTGCTGGCTAGTGAGGAACGCTCGGACGAGCTAGAGATGGAGACCAACTGCGAACAACAGGTCAGATTGGTGCGCTGTGTTAAGCAGCAACAGGACAACTCACGTCAGTCTCGGTCAACAGACCGGGGCAGAACTCCATGTCGTCCTCGAGATCAAAAGATCGGCTGGTCTCGAACTTGGTTCGGAAAGACGAGAGGGCAGCAACCTCGGGGTCCTTCAAGTTCATGTTACGGGGGCCAGATCTGAACTGGCGCTGGACTTGTTGAGACATGGAAAGACGAGGAGCTCTGCGATTTCGGCCGGCGTGGTGGTTGTGCGACATGGGAGCGGGGTGCGCTGGGTGAGCATTATAGGTGTAGTATGCAGACATTATGACACGGTAGGCGAAGTCGCGTTGTTATGATTCCGGAAATTGGTGCGGGATTAATCAGATGGGCGATAAAAACACAATCAGAAAATGAAGTGTTAATAGGTCGTCGTTAATAATCGTTATGGACAAATCCAAAAAGTCGCAGACAAGATAGGAGAGGTGAGATTTTGTGGTCAGTTGTGTTGGAGAGAAGAGTAAGTTGGTTGAGGTAGGTTTTTGGTTGACGAGAGATGAATTGTGGGAAATAGAGTGGGCGAAGCGAGACGAGCTACAAGAGGAGGGGCCGAGTGAGAATGGAAGGTGACGGGTTGGCTTTGATAAGTAAAATAGAAATGGAAGGGGACAGGCAGGATACCTACAGTTTAGTGACTACACACCGGGGACGGCGGGCAATTGGTTCTTGTTGGTTGGGGACACTGTGAGCCCACTGATATCCACATCTACCCCACTAAAGTCCACATGAAGCGCCTGCAGAACAAGGAGATGATGGTGGGACCATATTCTGGCAAATCATGACCTGCAAGCGGTAGCCAGGTCTCTTTTGCCACCCTGTTATGATTGGCATACGAAAAGAGTAGCGCGTGCCACAGTGTAATCTTAGTGGCATGCTACTAGCTGACCCTGGTCTCTCAGGGTAGGGATGCTTACAGGAAGCATACAGTCTGAGTCGCTCCAAAAACACACGGTATCACCAGCGTGTTCAGAAAGCTAGACAACTCACGCATTTGCTAGGGGGCTGAGTGCACGCTACTTGTCCTATTCTGGGGTTGTCTGCACTCAAGGCGGTATCCGAAACTCAGCGTCTATCCTACAAGGGTGTGCTCGAGCTACCGCACTCATACTCACAAGCCCAGTACTAGGCGTGCTAGGTACTAGTAGATTGAAGATTGAATTTCGGCCTTCTCGGGGTTCAGTTCTCCATTCCACCCTTCATCACTTGACTGCTCTCAGCTTTGTCCCAAACATGCTTGGATCGTGAGACCGTCCCATCTCAGGGCTGTCACTTTTACTGTACAGCACTGTACATCAAACCCAGCCCATGCTAGTCTGTCGGCTCAGGGGTGCGCATTGCTCATCAGGTGAGTGACGGAATCTGGCCTACCCATACAGATACCAAACCACACAGTGATAAACCTCCACTTGCAGTCGCAGTCGCAGTCTCAGTCTCAGGCACCATCATGACCGCGTGCCTCTCCCACTGCAGCTCCCCTGTGCTAGCGCACGCAAACCCCTTTCTGACTGTCCCCTTCAAGGCTCTTTCAGTCGTGAGATTAGGCGCTATGCCCTGGTGCAGCATGCTAATTTTGCCAATTGATTGGATTGCGCGTGCCTGTCCGCTTTGTTGACATGCTGAGATTGTTATTCTCCACTACCTTGGTCCTTCGCGATCCATCCATACGGAATTAATTGACTGGCGTTTCTCATCTGTGACGAACGTTGAGCGCCCCGCAATGCAGTCAATATTCTATTGATGTTGCGATGTACATATTTGGTCTGGTGTATTGAAGCGGCCGAGACATAGTATCATCAGGTGCTGAATATCTCGTCTTATCCAACGTGGGCCAAATCGACCCACGACTACCAGCTAAGGCGATTTGAGGTGCAGTCAAGTCAAGTGCTTGCAGTTCGATGCAGCGCACTGCCGAAGCAGCCCTAGTCACAATTGCATCGCATCCATCGTCTATTACGGGACGGGAAGGGAAGGGAGGAGGGGACGAGCGGAAGGGTAAGGCTTCGGACAGTTCTGCTGCACTGTACTATGTAGAGGCATCGGGAGATGGCGACGACTAGGAGGATGGGTTGAGTACCTAGGCAGGCGGTGATGGCTTGACCAGCACGGTACCTTGCGAGGTAGTGAGCACTAGGGTCTACGTCTAGTAAAACACTGTGCATGACCACCAAAGAAGCCATTCCCGACCACCAGCCCATGACGAGGGAGGGTTGGTATCAGCTGTGACTGGGCGGTTTTGAGACCCTGTCTTGTGCTGTCCATGGTGGTTTGGGCCTGGACATGGATGCTTGGTCCGTTGGAAACGTGGCGGGTTGGGCTGGACAAAGGCGCTGCACTGTGCTATTCTGTCATCGCCCCTCCAGCCTGCAGATCGTATCCCCTTCTTTTTGTTGTTGTTTTTGTGCCCTGGTCAGTGGCCGAATAAGAAGTTGTTGATAATCGGCACTGTTTCCTCAGTGGTCGAACCATTATTGAAGTTCTCAGGGCTTTTTGGTCTCAATTGCCACGAGAGGCGAATGGATAGAGAAGGATCACCATCATTCTCTGGCTTCTGGAAGTCTTGTGTGACGTGAATGCCATGATGCTGATCATGACTGAACACCACTACACACTATAGGGTAGTGGTTCAGGGCATGAGAAAGCCCAGACCACTTTCACCACCAACCTCGATTGTGAAAGAGAGGTTGACGAAGCTAGAAATGGAACCAAAACACTGTGGCGTTGTCCTTCAAGGTCAAGGGCACCATCACCCACACACCTCCGCAAACCCAACCCCCAACCCCAACCCACGATTCCAGTCCAACTTCAATTGCAGTACTACAGGAGTGTAGGCTCTTTTTGTGCGCACACTACGCTACACCATCCCTGTATAGTGAAGTCGCTTTGCCCGAAGGTCTATCTTGGCGAGACACTCTATCGGCCACGGTATGGCGGTTACAATGTCGTTGCGGGCGAGCATCGAAATCATTATTTTACAGATCAGGGTCTCCGGTACCCCAACGGGTGAGATTGTGTTTCGTGTGTTACAAAATAGAAGGGAACGATGTTACGATCGGTGATCTTCGCTGGATGGCGAGCGCTGACGATAACAATCAGCAAGTGACGACGGCGGCAAAAACACTCTCGTAGTTGCGATTTGGTGTTTGACCTCACTACTATTATGCACCTGTTTTACAGCATGATGCATTTCGTCAATCGTTTCATCATCTTTGGAGGTCCTCTTTACCGCCAGCCTCATCTAATCGGAAGAGATTATCATCCAAACATAGTATTCAGAATGCACCACACCAGTTCGTAAATGCACGTACCTTGGTTTTAATTGACTCTTTTGGTCTTTGATACTGCCTCCTCTGGTGTAACCCAATCTGTCATCTCTCTCATTCAATTCGCATCTAGACCAGATCGTCACTCGTCTTTCATCAAACAAGCAACCACCTTGTCCTGCCCTGCTCTGTTCAGGTCTGCTCTGCTTTGTTATCTCAATGTCAAAGCGTCCTATCAGGGCTGCCTGGCCGTCACAATTTACCACTAGGTACCGTACCGGACCACGCCACGAGAAGCCCTCCAGGTTGTGCTATTTGCCAGGGCATCATTGCGGAGATGGGCCGTCCAATACCATGGATGTTGTTTACCTATTATGGGGTCACTGGCTACGAACTTCACTTGTTTGCGAATGCCTGTTAGCGGGAGGTTTAAACCTGGCGTGCTTCTCTTACTGTCATTTGGTTTCGCCCATGCCGATCACTCTTCAAGAACTGATCAGTCCCTATTAATATAGAATTCCCGTTCCTGGAGAGAGCTTCCGAATTCCACCCGAAAGATTTCGAGACCCTTGGCCAAATGCGTGAAGTTTTGTGTTTTGGCTTCCTAGCGCAAAGCATGCAGTATTCTAGACGGGTCGCTTAGAACAGGTATAAAGTCAATATGGGCAGTGTAAAGTAAATCTACGGTTCAGGGAGCGGATCATCCAGAACCGTGCTTTATGCAGTACGTTCCATCGATACCCTCTAGACCCTTAAGGGTCTTGGTAGCAAAAGACGTTATCACATCTGGGTGCAGTGAATATTGAGTATCGTAACCTCACTCGATGATTGGGATTCATTGACAGGGGATGAGAGACATGTTGATACAACTGTCCTTGAGTCAGACGTCTTTAAATTTCTATTCAACTGCCCACGTTGACGCAATCAGCCATCCATGCCCATGCCTAGCTTGAAGACCCGTCTCAGGGATTCCATCAACCCACGATCTCAGCAAGCAACAACCAAGCGCACGCATTTAAATCGTTCACAGCTATTCAATTTAACCATCACGAGTTCTCAACCCCTCTCTATATCATGAGACGAGCCCATTATTTGATGCACACGGCATGCCATAACCAATCGCCTCACCGCTGTTTCCCAGAGACTCTTGTCGGCTAAAGCGCTTCTTCTGCTGTCCAGACCCTGACCTTGACTTCCTCTGTCTCACCTGGCGGAGAACAATAACGGACACTCAGCCCAGACTGCGCCACCCATGCATCAAAGCAGGACCCGACGCGCCACATTGTGCGGGGACACAACTACGTCACCTGACGAGAAGTTCAACGACTTCCAGATGAGAGGCTTCAACGCTGATACGTCACTGATTCACAAGATACAATTCAAATAATAGGTAGATACAAGGAGACCAGTCTCCAAAGGGTAATGTGAGTTCTAACATCCTGAGGAGAATCCAGCGTGTATCTTTAGGATATCAAATTCTTCGCAAAAAAAGATGACACTGCACATCTAAGATGGGGTCCTCTCACTAATAGACCGACCCATACAACAAAGAAAAAAATCCGTGTTACCAAAAAACATACAACAGCGGGGATTCGCTGGTCGTCACCGACCCAACTACTAATCCGCCCCTTACCAGCTTGACTATGGGAGAGCGGACGGGATCCCGTATTTTCTGGTAGGTATGGTCGTATGTGCTTAAGTTGTAGCTAGAATTGGTAGATAACATTACCTCCAGCCGGCTTAAGGTAATGTGGCAGCTGGGTACCTAGCCATTGTGGAAGGATCCGAGGCTGAAGAGTTAGTGTTGTAAGGTCGGACCAAATCGTCTGGAAAATATTATGGTAGTATCTGTAAATTCAAGGCTTTGAGTTTGTAGTGTGAGATTTGTAAGGCAAGTTCCGCAATACGACACGAAGACGTTAGATGACACGCAATGTATGCTGCTTCTAGCTACACGAGCTTTTCCTGTCATCAATGGAACTTGTTGTTAAAAAGATAGTGTCAGTGTGCGCACATAGATGGAGTCTGGAGCGAGTTCTCTTACTGAGTATGTCCGAAGTAAGGTCGGCCCACATGGACCTTGCTCGAGAATATTAACGTCTTGGTATCAATGCCAGGAATATCAGAGTCTTCCGTATTTGTGTAGAGAGTGTAGAAGTTCTAGGAAAAGTCTTATGGAGAGGGTGAGGCTGACGACTGGAGGACTGATACAGATAGTAATACCGAATCCTACTTACCTATGGTAAGATAGCTACATCCACCACAGACACGCGCCATATAGTCACACACCCCAATGATGTCCGGAGCCAGTCATGGTCAAGGTTGTAATCAAAACCTTGTTTGTGTGATTCTCACGAGATTCCTTCCACAGGGAAACTGTAAGGCCCGATGTTGAAATCACTGCTGCAATGCATTCCGAAAGGTACAACCACACAAACAAACACCCAGAGGTTCAGAAAGTTACCAAAACGAAGAATCCTATAGATCTTCACCAAATAGACTATTAAAGGCTGCTTACCTTGGTGCTTAGGCATATCGATTTCAGTCGAAGTCTTTTCATATCCCTGATATATTCGGGGCTTCCTCGTCCATATCCCTTCAGAGTATATACTAGAGTCAGAATTGGTATTTCATTCAGCTTTGTACTTTATTTTACGCCCAATTATGTCACTTGATCTTCCGTCCGGGGGTTCATCAGCCTGGTAAGAGCGGCTGGGGAAACTTTTCCAATCGCTCTGTGATACTCATTTATGTTATTACCAACGACTTGCCTTATATTGTTGATGCTTCTCTGGATCTGTGCAAAACTTCTTCGTGTTTGGAAGAAGAGGGATGCCGATTCAAGCCGAGGAGGCTCGAAATATGTGTTTTCCAGTGTGTGACTTGGTCAGTGGAAAGGAATAACGGCCTGTGGATGTGACTTGTAAGTAGTGGTTTTCGTTCAAACTTGGAGTCATTAAGAAAATGCATATATACTAAGCATGAAGTATAGTGGATTTACTTATGTTGTGCCAGTTCTACCAGAGCTGTTGCATTGTCGTGCTTGGGTAAGTCGGATTGATGATCCGGAGCAGGCCGAGTCTCATCAATTCTCCGATGGTCCCCGCACCCACCCGCTATTTCTTGGCTTTCTTCTTCCACTCGTTAACAGGCTTGACTCACCATCACCACAAACCGAATATCGGCATTGGATCGAGATGGAATCCCTTCATACAATGCCAAAGTCTTCCATGGCACAGATATTGTTTGTTGCCAGTTCTTTGATACTACCTATAGTTCTCATTGTCATCATCTCGCGTAAAATCACCAGTCGATCTGTTCCCAAGTCTTCACTACCTCTGCCAGCCACAGATGAGATTGTACGCCTACGAGTGTATCCGGTAAAATCATGCCGGGGCTTCGACGTAAATTCAACGACGCTTCTGAAGACAGGCCTAGACCTGGATCGCAACTGGATGTTTGTCACGGCCGAAAAGCGCGAATTTATCACCATCAGGTCGAATTCAAAAATGACTCTTATTACAACAGCCTGGGACGCTGACACGGATACACTTACTATCGCTCTCAATGAGCACAAAATTGAAATCCCAGCCCATCCCACAACCCAGTGGCTTGAAAAAAATACTGAATTGAACAAGGCAGGCATTTGGGGCGAGCAGACCGACGCTTGGGCGTACTCGGCCATGCTCACGAAACCTATTTCAGAGTTACTTGGAATGGATGTCCGTCTGGTATACAAAGGCCCTACACCTCGAGTCCTGCGTGGTAGCGGAGCCCCTCAGCGTCTGGGTCGTACCGAAGCCACAAAGTTTGCTGATATGATGCCTGTGCTGGTAAGATACGAGTCAGATTGATGACAACGGACCCAGAACTTTTGCTAATGCGAGGTGCGTACAAGGTTGCTTCTGAGGCAAGTATGGCCGAGTTGAACGATCGTCTCGCTCAAGCTGGTGAGGACAAGATCGAGATTGAGCGCTTCCGGCCAAATATCATCATCCGCGGCAGTGTGCCGTGGGTTGAGGATGGATGGAAGACTCTGCAAATAGGAGAAGGTGAAAGTCGCCTAGATCTCGACGTTGTGTGTCGTTGCCTGCGATGCCAGGTGCCCAATGTACACCCCATCACGGCCGAGAAGCACCCACGCCAGCCTTGGAATCAATTGATGAAGTACCGAAGAATCGACCCCGGACTCAAGTTCAAGCCAAGCTTTGGAATGCTTTGTGCGCCAAGTGTCGAGGGGCATCTTGAGATTGGAATGAAATTTCAAGCCGTAGCCATGACGAACGATCACTTCTTTATCAGTCCGATGAAGTAAACTCGCCTTGCTGGGCGTATCTGGTACGTGCTTGGCCCTTGTGATCATTACTATCAGTGTTCGCGTATGGGTCAGATCGGCCCCACGGTCGTTGGGTTCTAACGATAACATTACAGCTGTTGTTACACTTCTCAGAATAGCACGATTTGGCGTGCCGTGTAGAATCTGGTTTTTTTTTGTTAAGGAACATATCCTACACGTAACTAAAATTGAGTTAGCACAGGACTTCCCTATGAATCTGTCAGTATCGATCTTATGACGGAAGTGGTACCAACAACAAAGTGATGGTCGAGTTTGGCATGTACCGTGATATCTGGTGGAATTGATCGCAATGTGGATAAGGAAACCTATAGCCACACTGTCCTTCTAAGCAGATAAGCAAATAAAAAAGGAAGCAAACGAAGGGCTAAACTATGAACTTTATTGTTAGTAAATGACTAGCTACTTAAGGTAGCAAATTGCATGCATTATGACTCAAGGCTCACACTAGGACCACACTACCCATTATCAACTTCATGAGGTATTACAGTATTTCACAAGTGGCAACGAGTCAATTTCATGTAGGTTTGACGTAGGGCTGTGTAATGAATCAGAGATTGGCCTCTATGAGAAATAGTACCTAATGGTTCTAGCCTTTAAACATATCCATCATGGGTCTAAGCATCCCCAGGAACATTGTGATTTTATAAGCAGAGGGTTTGATATTTCTTGACTTGAGGAAATCTCAGTCTATCTTTTAAGACGCCTCAAGAACTATTGCAGATGTCACTAGAGCAATCCCGAGAATAAAAAGTGTAAATACTAGAATCTAACGCCGACCTTTCATCGCACAGCATGTAGATTAGCCGGAACACACCATCAGTAGCACACAGCCTCATAGAAACACTAGTGATATACAAAATTGTAGCGGTGTGATCGTGAGAACTGACTGTAAAATTTTGATATACAAGACAGTTTAGACTGCCCTGTTTGGAAACGCCCGCTTCTTTGAGAGCATCGTGCTTCAGCGTGAGCTTGATGTATGAGCTTGACGTCCATATCACAGAAACACCTATGTACAGTAAAAAGGAAAAGACATCTGGACTGAGCAAGTCAGATATAGTATTTCTGTTTTACCTTGCTTGGTGTTGTTGATGGTAGTAGAGAATTGGAATTCAAGATCCGTGAATCTAAACAAGACACTCTTGAATAACATTAGCGACAACCTGGAAATAACTTGTATGAAATCAATAACCGAGAATTTGTTTCTCTCCAAGTACACATGTGATCGTACTATCAAAGGAAAAGTGTCTTTGTTCTTCGCCACATGATAGTAGACCGCTGGCCAAGTGTCATATCCTGCCATGTTTTGCCACTTCTTGGGCATTGGGCGCCCTCTTCAACCTGGATAAATGTTTCTTTCAAAGTAATGGAACATCTGAAAAAATCATTGACTGCCCAACCTTGAACTACAGCGACTGGGATGGCTCGGCAATTTCTGCTTCTGTGTTAGTTGTCTTTGAATCACGACAAAGGTGGAAAAATGGTGGATTGGAAGAGGGCAATGAATCACTTCCTAAACGGCCTGCGAAAAGCCCAAACCCATACATCATTTCTACCCACAAGGCTACAACTCATTATTTGGGTGAGAAGGTTGACTTTGTGTGATTCATCAGGTGTGGCAAGGCGCTTCGCGGGGCTGTTTTTAAGTGGCACAAGCTTACAGTTGCACAGCCTCCGTTCTTTCAAAGTATTCACAACGGCCTAGATCCTTAAATCTCTCACTATCCCCGACAGCTCCAGCGCAATCACGGATCAGAAAAAGTAACCATCTCAGAGATAATCATAGAGAAAAATTCATCATGGGCGAGAATCTCGTCATTTATTACAATGACTCCATCGACTCGGACAACCTCGCTGCCGCCATGGCCCTATGGAAGGCGACATACCAGAGGCCGAACACTCGCTTGATTTGGATTATAGAGCCTCGACAAGTGTGTTTTGGACTATCTATGACGGCGGAGCAAGTCTCCAGATGTAAAGATTTGATTCAAGAACACTTTTCACTTCTGGGGAATCCTTTCAAGGTGCTGTTGGGCGGACTTATCAAACAAGCTGATCTTGATAATATCAAAGATCTCACAGAAGCTGACCGTCATCTGGTAAGATTTCCTTGCTCATAACACTGTGCCGTGAGTTTTACTGACCCGAATTCAGCTACAAATGGCCGTGAAATCGAAATACGGTTCAAAGGATGATGCCGTACTTCATGGACGCCTCACTGCTTGGGATTTTGCCTCTTGCTTGGCCGAGTGGTCGAACAACGCCGCAAATGAAGTCTTTGTGGATTTTGAAAGCCTAAGCGAGATCGAGAATCCCGTAAATCTCAATTTTCATCACCATGAAGAGCTGGTCAACCGGAGTGCAGAAGAGCTAAAGGCATACGATGATATTCTCAAAGAATCTTTCCCGCAGCGAACACAAAGCCTACGAAATTGGTACGAGAAATGCGCCAGAAGAATTGAGAAAGAAGAGTGCAATTCGAACACATTCGTAAAGCCCCTTAACTTGAATGCTGTCTATGATGCAATTGAAACTGCAGCAAGTGCTCGTTTCTTTGGGGGTTCCTCTTTGAGGATCTTACGCCAGTTCCTCGACAAAGGAGTGGCAGGCAAAATCAAATGCCACCTACAAGTGGTATGTCTCAAGTTGTGGTAAGTTGGTTCTGTGCACTGACGTTTTGCAGGGTTCCTGCGATATGTCGGCAAACCTATTTGCAAATCAGTTCAATATCGCTCTCAACCGGGAGGCTGCCAAAACGGTACTTAGTCGATCAACAGAGTTTTCAAAATTTACCGTCGTACCTTCACACACAGCACAAAGCATAAAATACTCAGCACTCGGTCTAAAGAATGCTGGAGGGCATTGCCTAGAGAAGCGAATTTTGGGCTTCAACTGCCGTGAGGACCCCTTCAAGATCGTCACAAATAACGTCTCATTAGACGGTCAATACTCTGACAAAGCGTACGCGATGCCCGACTTGACCGCGTTTTTATGTGTACTGGTTCCCAAATACATGAAAGACAAGGGATCAAAATTAGGATTCATACAAGTTGACGAGAAGGGTTGCAACGGCGCACTCCTCTTCAGACCATCTGATGAAGGAATTCAAATGTATGATTTGAGTGAGAGCAAAACACTAACGGAGTTTGAAGTGACGGGGATCTTCGAGAAGATAGCAAGAGGTGAAGTGCTTCTGGATCAGGCTTGATACCCAACGGCGTTCTGGAAAGCAATATATGATTCTTTGGTTATATCTTTTATTCACGGCACGAATGTTCTTGATTAGTACCACTACGATTTTTTTTGAAGATACCTCAACAGTGGGAAATACCTCTTCTACACATAATAAATGGTGATGGTATTCAGAACTAGACCAATCAATGTGGCCCACAAGACGTGGATGTTGCTGTTACAGTAAGTATTATATATAGTACTTAGTAGGTAGGTAGAGACTGGTCCTAGGTGGTAGTCATCGCCAATCAGCCACAAGACCCTTCGGTGTGGCGCCTTCAGCCTTGTCAGCTCCCTTCAATTTCCATACCTCAACCAAACAGCCTTCAGCAGCCTCAGGCTGTCGTGAACGTTCTAAGTTTCAACTGCCCAGGCACAGGACTTCGCCTGATCATTATATATTCCGGAGTCATGTCCGCCAGTTATTGGCAGTCGACGCAATGTCGCTTCTGGACCTTTACAAAGGAACAGCTCGCGACAATGCGACAGAAGCTGGAGGAAGACAACGCAGAACTCGTTCGCATGTTTCCGCTACCGCAGCAACGCCATTTAAACATATACTTCAATCAACGTGTGTGGCTCTATTTACTTTCTCATGGTGGATGGCACAGCTGACTTGAACAATCAGAGCTAATAAGGCTGGCGAAGCGACTGACCATCCGACAACAATCCATGGCCACGGCACAGGTCTACATGAAACGATTCTACTCGAAAGTCGAGATTCGCCGGACGAACCCATACCTTGTGATAGCGACCGCGATATACCTTGCGTGCAAAATAGAGGAGTCGCCACAGCATATCCGACTTATCGTTACGGAGGCGCGACAGATGTGGGGAGATCTTGTTGCCATCGATACTTCCAAGCTGGGAGAGTGCGAGTTCTTCATGATAAGCGAAATGCAATCGCAACTTATTATATTCCAACCATACCGAACCATCACAGCCTTGCGGAGCGAACTCGGATTGCAGGAGGACGAGGTGCAGCTTGCCCGGTCGGTCATTAACGACCACTTCATGACAGACCTTCCGCTGCTATACCCTCCGCACGTTGTCGCAATGGTAGCCATGCTTCTGGCCCTGGTCCTCAGACCCAACAACTCCGGCCCCGGGCAGAACGCCTCAGGAGCAGCGGCAGCCGCAGGACTGGCAGCAGCTCAGCAGGCATTGATGCGCGCGCAAGGTCAACAGACACCAGGGGCGGCCACAGACGCTGTAAATCCGGAGCCCAAGGAGAGGCAGCAGCAAGCCCGAGTGTCTCGAGTGCAGAAGTTTGCCAAATGGTTGGTTGACAGTAACGTGGATATTGCATCGATGGTGGATGCCACGCAGGAGATCATCTCCTTTTACGAATGTTACGAGCACTACAATGACAAGCTCACCAGGGAACAAATTAACAGATTCGTCAAGGCACGAGGGCTAGATAAGTGATATCGGTATTAGCGATATGAGAAACGAGACATGAAGTACTTACAGGACAAGCATAGGGATAGAATACATGAGTACATAGTCTTGGTGGGCGTTTGTTGGAGTTTGTACTTGAGACTAGGTATGTAGAGATCCATCATATGATTTATACACCTCTAGATTGGCCTGTTCACCGTGGTGCTGACACTGGTTAACTCCTGTTATAAGGTTTGCACAGGAATATGTCTGAATCTGTCCTCGGGGTATGAGATAAATGGGCCACCTAAAACATATGAGACGAAATTGGTTAACCTAGGCTATGAAGGCCAGACTCTTGGTTTATTTATTTTTACACCAAAAGCTTAGGTTTAGGCTGTCAAACAGCTTCTACGGGCAGACGGGGATGGATCCATGTAATGTCAAACAGTGCTTACCTACCTACTTAGTAGGCAAGCCTGGCACAAAGAATCTTTATTCGAGAAGAAATTTTCTGATATTACCAATTAACTTTACCTCGCTAGTTTCAGACCATGTGAATATTTACAATCTTCTAGAAGAAATTGATTCAAACTTGAGGAGCCCTTGAGTTTTATGCCGAGACAGAGCGAGGATGCTGGCAGCTAGAGACGGCAAGAGAATAGCTCAGCGGGTCCTTCCGGGGCACTAAGCATAATACAGTGCCTCTGATTGATCGTCAGAGCAGGTCCAGCAGTGCCCGACAGCATCCAGGGCGGCTTCTGAAAGCCGGGGCTTAGCTCCACTACAGCAATTCTGGTGTATTTTTTGAACAAGAGGAGCAAAACATTAACCCGGTTTGGGGCCCTCCCAGCTACCAACGTCACAGCTCGCTCGCCAATTGGCATTTCAACACCAGCTTTTTCTTCCTGACCTCCGGTACCTTGTTCAGCCATGTCCTTCCGGTAACCCGATAGCATTTTCTTCGACTTCGCAGCAGCCCGATAAGCTCTACCCCACGAATCCATAAAGACGACGTTTCCCTGCAGCGCAGGGCTTTTTGCGCCCGTTGCGCCCACCGAACCTGAAGTCCTACCGGATCGAGATATGCCACCAGCGCATCCATAGCTATCGTCATGAGCGTGACCAGAATAGTTGTGGGAGTCGAGGAGGGGCTTAGGGAGCCACAAAACTCTCGTGATGCTCGAGTCGAAGAGCTTTGGTCGAGCCTCGAGCCTGACCATACTGGGGAACTTGACCTCAAGGGTTTGAAGAAGGGGCTTCGGAGGATTGATCACCGTAAGCGAGGGTCCTTGCCTCATGCCAGATAGGGAAACTGATGATATACTGCAGCCATGAAGAACGCCGACGACATGTTAAAACGTATTATGGAAGAGGTGGATAGAAATGGCGATGGAAAGATCCAATACGACGGTACGCAACCTGTCTACTTTGACTGTAGAGCGTTCTCCGACCTTCCGATACTGCCTCGATTCTTGTGATTGTGATCTTGAGAGCTTACTTTTCGTTTCTTTACGCCATTTAGAGTTCCGAAAATTTGTTGAGAATGCAGAGCGCCAGCTCTTTGCCCTTTTTAGATCAATTGATAAGGATGGAAATGGCAAATTGGACAAGCTTGAGCTTCAAACAGCCTTCAAGAACTCCGGACTCACACTATCGAACCGCCGTCTCAATGAGTTCTTTGACGATATGGATATCAACAATGACGGTTATGTCACCTTTGACGAATGGCGGTCAGTATTTTATTCCAAAATTCCTCCAAATGCTTGTTACTCCTCATTCGTTTTCTTGACAACCCTACTGGATGTCAGTCGCATTCCGTCAGATGGTCGATGCTCATGACTGACCCTCAGTCATTTTGGCGGGGATAACCCTCATAACGTCATGTGCCAAGCCCAAGCTTAACCACTCAATGATGCATACGCGACCACTTTCTATTAATGATATACCATTTGGAGCACTATCCACGATCAGGGGCTTGCAGCTGATCATGAACTATTAGAAACTTCCTCTTATTTATGCCCCCCCACGATCATGATTCTCAGCTTCATGCCGTCCTTGACTTTTACTACTCAGTGGTCAGCGTAACCCCAGAGGGAGACACGCTTGTGAGCGAGGAAACATTAGAGGGCTTAGGTACGGACGGCTTTCGCTCTCTTTTTATCACCCTTTTCGGCTCTCTTCTTCGAGTCGCTTTCCCCTTTGAATACACAAAACCCATATCCGACCGGACATCGACTTCCGTCAGTAAATCTAGCGCCTCAAATCCGAATGAGTCCCCGAAAACGACCGAGAATATGGCTACCGCAGCCGCAGTTTCGTATCCCGACTACAATGATCCAGCTACCGAGATATCGCAGGAAGTCGAATCGCTTACACAAGACCTGGACGATGGCACACACGAACATTCCACTGGAGCTTCAACAGCAGTGCGCAAGAAGTTTAGACTAACACACTTTGTACCTGATCCAGGCTACTTTCTAGCAGGTGCCATCGCCGGTGGAGTGTCGCGTACGGCTACTGCGCCTCTCGATCGGTTGAAGGTATATCTGCTTGTAAACACGTCCAGTCGAGCCGAGACAGCGGGTGCAGCGCTTATGCAGGGTCGTCCTATTGCCGCCCTACAAAATGCAGCAAAACCATTCAGCGACGCGGTTCGAGATCTCGTTCGATCAGGTGGTGTCCGAAGTCTCTTTGCAGGTAAGACTTGCACGCCACGACCTTTGGCCAACGATAGGCCTGTGGCACAAACTGGTGTTAACAACGGCATCAGGAAACGGTCTCAATGTTGTAAAGATTATGCCGGAAACGGCCATCAAATTTGGTTCATACGAAGCTGCCAAGCGGGCCCTTGCCAATTTCGAGGGGCATGGAGATCCAAAGAAGCTCAGCTCGTGGTCAAAATTCGCCTCGGGCGGTCTTGCTGGCATGATTGCACAGTACGTTTTGATTCTATGTTGGCAGCATTCAAAACTAACCAATAGCAGAGCTTCTGTTTACCCCCTAGATACACTCAAGTTCCGCCTGCAGTGTGAGACGGTCAAAGATGGACTCACAGGAGCGGCTCTTGTTCGTCAAACTGCTGTCAAAATGTATGCAGACGGTGGTCTACGTGCATGCTATCGAGGTCTAACTATGGGACTCATCGGAATGTTTCCCTACAGCGCTATCGACATGGGAACATTCGAATTACTAAAAAAGTCCTACAAATCTTACTACGCCCGGGTGGACAATGTTCATGAAGACGACGTCAAGCTAGGGAACATTGCCACAGGAATTATAGGTGCTTCATCTGGAGCCTTTGGAGCTAGTGTGGTCTACCCCTTGAACGTAGTACGAACACGACTTCAGACCCAGGGTACAGCCATGCACCCGGCGACATATACTGGTATTTGGGACGTGACGAAAAAGACGATTCAGCGGGAGGGTTACCGGGGCTTGTACAAGGGTCTGACACCTAACCTTCTCAAGGTCGCACCAGCCTTGAGTATCACTTGGGTGGTGTACGAGAATTCCAAGAGAATTCTTGGATTGAGCTAGTCGTCCCAACCAGCTTTAGGACGAAAGAAAGGGACGAAAGACAAGAGACTGAGGAGTTCCTCTCAGTTCTCACAATCAACATTTACTACTTACTATACGCACGCACGCAAATTTCACATCAACATTCTGGAAAGCGGGGGTCTTAGCGATTGGATGGCATTGCGTTAGGATGGGGAATATCATGGCGTTGAAAGGATTGATATATCAGATGAAAGTGGTTGACAGCCATTGTCAATGGACAGAGTGGTGTCTCAAATAGCACCACACTGCATTACTACGCGTTTCACAATTTTAAATATAAGAGCGATGGCTAGAACTGGGTGAACATGTATTTGTTCACAGACGAGATAGAAGAGACGAAGTGGTCTCGTAAAGAATACATCAATTTCTTTGAGAAAAGAGGTTTCTGAAGGCATCGGACATAACTCGGCTGGGAACGTTTCCAACGCGGGGTTCGGAGCCGAATACGGGTCTGATCCCGGCACAATGGTTCACTACTTGGAGTGTCAGTTGATATACCATTATCTTTGACCTCGTTATTTGCTGACCTTGTTTGAGGAAGGATTCAGATAAGTCAAGCAGTAACCTTGTTTTTATAATACGAGAGCTTGGCATAAATGACAAGCTCAAGAGTGCTCGGGGCAACGACACATATCCCCAGCTGGCTACGGGTTGGCAGAATACCAGGATATCCATCCTAGCCAAGAAATCCTCGTTATCAATCAGCCCTATCAGGTTTATTCCCAAGCATCACCCACAACGTCATTTCTTTCTCGTCTCTCTGCAAGTTGTGACAGAGTTGTCGTCAGCCGCATCGCGTGCTGCAGAAAAGCCGCGTCCATTTTATCCTAGAGCTTACGCAGCAGCAGCAATCGGCAAAATCGAACTTGTACAGGACGGGTAGTTGACAAGGATTGGAGAGAAGAAGGGTTGTGGGGTTTGCTGGTTGGGGGAACTTTTGTAAGGTGATGGAGGATCCTTGTTCCCTTTATGGACGATGGTTTGGATGGCGCAGATAAGAAGAAAGAGAAGAAATTATTTCTTCGTGGAATTGGATTTCACGATGAACGAGATGATCTTGGTTGGCCATAACTGTGTAAGAAGATAGAATACAAGAAAGGGAGCATTTGTTGGATAATTCTGTAACTCTCAAGTTCATAGAATTCGGTCATTCATGGGCTATGAATCGGACATTTTGCTGTATTACTCCGCTTCATCTGCACATCGAGGTGATGGACCATCCAACCATCAAACTCACACCCCAAAACGGCCATAGCGTGATCGACCAATGTTGTTACATGCTCAGAAACGAGTCCTACAGGCAACGTAACCGAGTAAATCTTTTGGTCCAGAACGTACAGACTACAGTAGAAATATACAAGCAGAACGAGCGTTGTTGTAAGCATGCTTACTCCCCTCTTTTTTCCTTTCCGTGCCACAACTCAACTTTCAATCTCTCTCACATCTTCTCGTATCTTTGTAGAAAGTCGACTTACAATTTCTTCTGGTGATAGGAGGTACAAGAAGACCAATATCCTATTCGTGAATAGAGCCACGTACGCATCGCTTTGCTCAAAAAGGAATCCGTTTGTATTTGTTTCATACGTCTTACACCATCCCAAGGTCAGGTCGGATTCGCAACTATACGTAGGTAGGTATAGAAGCGAAACAGAATGCCTGCTCCTTACTCCGACAACCTCTATTCCGCCGACTCTGACGACGAGCCCGATGCACTCTCACCAACTGATGGTTACTTCCACGCGTCATCTGAGTCGTCATCATCTCGTTCTCCTCAAGTCCCCAACGTGTTCGTCGAGGATCCTACACACTTGAGTCGCGATGCTAAAGTTCAAGAAGCTGAGAGGGAGAGGAGATTATTAAATACAGGAGGCTCTGCTGGGGAAGAACATGGAAACACTGTCTCACTACGTGAAAGGCAGGAAAGCACCGAACGTTTTGAGAATCCAATCGCCACAACTCCCCAGCCTCAGCCTCAGCCTCATTCCTATTCGCAAAGAATATCGACGTTTGCTCATTCTGTTGATGCGCCGCCGGCCTATTCACCTTCGCCTATTTCACCAAACATAGTCAACAATTACCAGACTTTCACCTCTACAGCGACTATGGGCGCGCCTGATGAGACTCAACCTCTGATCGTTCACTCTCATGCACCAGAGTCTATGAGCGACCCGACGCCCAGCTCGGCTCAACCACCTTCACGTTGGCAGAGGCTCAAAGATTTTATTTCAAGACTCAACATCCGAAGGAAACTCAAGACATTCCTCGCTTCGCTCTTGATCTTTACTGTCGTCTTTATGATCTTCAGCAGCTTCACCTTGCAGTCAAGCCACGGGGTTAGTACTCATGCACTCTCGCATCGCTTATACACAACCCCTTGATATGTTGTCCGCTGACCTCGAATCTAGCCGCACAAATCCCCCGTTGGAGACAATGACACAGTCGCTCAACCCAAGAAACCTGGCGATTTCACCTGGCATCCTTCCAAGTCATGCCTCGACAAACCTCATCGTTGGGCAAAGGTCAACAAAGAACTAGACATTCAACCATCACGTAATCTCAGCCTTGTTCAAATCGTCAATCATACCGACAGCCGTCATGGATGGACCACACATATATCGGGTGAGGTTGTGATCCGTCCTGTAGATGAATCATCGCCTGCCAAAATGTCGATCGAGGTCATTTCCAACACCGACGGTCTGGGTGTTAGACTTAAGATGAATGAGGTGACACAGCTCATCGAGTTTGTGGTGCCAGAAAAGATTGACTGGGAATTGACTGACAAGGCACCTTGTATACAAGTCCGAATTACGCTCTTTGTACCTCGCGGGTCTGTTCTTAACGCTCTGACTATTAGCACATTGCAACTGGATATAAATATTGAACAGGGCGTTGTTCTTGGAGTTCTAGATGGTGTCAACCTCCGAAGTGCCAGTGGCGACATCAATACGCCTGCTATAGATGCGAGCAGCACTGGCAAGAGCGTTGTCCCATACACTCTTTCTTCTCGCGAGATTCGCGTTCATACAGCCAGCGGTGAGGTGAAGGGGTGGTATCCCTTGTACGATCTTCTCGATATCGGAACCGTCTCGGGCGATATCACCACCGACGTCAGCCCCAAACCTGTCAACCCACAGGACGTTCGATCTGCTGAGCTCAAAGTGCGGTCCGCTTCTGGAACCGTCAAGGTAGATGAGCCTATCACCAGTGCTCAGAAAGCCGTCCGTCCAGATCGCGAGTTCCCACCGCGCGACTACAAGGTCGACATTATCACGGCCTCTGGAGACATCACGGCCAATGTAGCCGCGAGCTCGTCTGCGTCGTTTAATTCGCAATCTGGTGACCTGAAGCTTCATGTTTGGCCTGTGTTGGACTCGCATCTGCTGATGGCAGCCAACACGGCGGCCAGCCCGCACCTCGAGACGGACACAAAGAGCGGTGATACCGAAGTCAATCTTCTGGAGCCACTGTGGACAAGCGTTGCTGCCATCGGTACTACAATTCCTCCATTGGAGCCCTATGACCCCAAGCGTGGGCGCGATCAATACCTCGTTTTAACAGAAGAACCCGTGGCAGAAGCTAGCGTCATCAGTCCTGCCATTTCGGTCCTGCAGTCAAAGCACAAGTCGATCAGCGGAAAGATTACCCTCCTTTATCCCAAAGCCTGGGAGGGTATCCTTTACGCGCAGTCCATCTCAGGTTCGCAGGACTTTCAGGGCAAGGAACTGGACCTCACTCACGAGGGAGGAACGTCTTTGAAGATCATCAGAGGACGCAAGGGTAAGGGGTATTCTTCTCTCGAGATCAATACAGTGTCGGGTGACCAGGTTGCTGTAATTGGAGAGAAGGAACATTGAGCGAGAGCGAAGCAGGGAGGAAACGAAATGAATATGAGGTGTTACGGAGTTTGCAACTTTAAGTAGTATCATTCGTTAGGCATCAGGATACCACATCGTTCGCTGGATATACTATACTACCTATATATGCTACCGCAACGCGCGGAACGTTAATGAATTAAATGCAGAAACGAATATTCTAATTAATATATTATGAAGTCAAGCATCTAATATACAACATGACTCATTCATAAGTTATCTATGTTCTTAGTTGCTGAGCTTTCCACGACCATGATCACGGATCGAAATTGACTGAGGGTATAAGTTGCGCCTGTCTCGATCTTCACTAAACATAAGATATTGCATGCAATATACACAATCATCGTTGCGGTCCAAACTTGCCCATTAGGCGTAGCCTTCTCTTATGCGCCGGTCCAAACATAGGTCGATACTTCGCCAAATTCCTCTCTTTCTCCCTTCGAGGTTGATGTCCTAATAATGTGACATCGACCTTCTTGTATCTTACATCGTATTTGACCCATCGCTCAAGACCAGGCACATGGATTCCTAGCGTCGGAAGTGCGAGTAGTGTTAATTGTGTGGTGACATGTGTTGAGTACGGGTCTTGTTTCTTTTCAACGCTGTAGAGAGCGGGGAGCGCGTAACGAATCTTTCCGGGTGCGTAATGTTTGAGCAGCTTGTCCAACCGAGCTCTTCGTATCGGTGGTAGAGCTTTGCGAAACGCTTTGGCATGTTCCGGGCGATAAGGGGAAACCTGCCACATGGGCCGCCTATTTGGTCCGATGCGCACCCAGAAACGGCCATCGAACATCTTTGATCTCATCCACCCGTTGTGTCGAAATGGAGGGGCGCTTTCGGTCTGGTCTTCGTTATGCAAGTCAAGAGGGGAAGGGACCTTGCCTCTTGGCCAGTAAAGCTTTGCGGTAGGAAGAGCCTGAGTCGACGTGTAGGGCGCTCTGGACAGAAACCATTTGACGGAAGTTCCCTTCACGATCGGATCGAAGTATACACCGGCTGTGGTGAACGCCCTTGGGGTCGAGTTGCTTTTGGGCGCCATGCCGGGAACAAGGTTGTTGACAACTTTTTCGAGATTGGCAAGAGGCGGCAAATGATATTCCGGAGTGACAAAATCAATTAACTTTCGAACTGCGATGCTCGTGATAATTCTTTGGTTCTCTGTTCGCAGCTCATTCTCCTTTTTAGATAAACGTCCTTTACGTCGTCTGTTAGGCGGGCGAGATGTTGGGAACTGGATCAGCAAGGTTCCCGCATTTGGATCGAAGTCCTTCACGACACCCTCCCGGACGAGGTAACGTTTTGCCTCTGCTTCCTCCAGTTCCGTTCTCTGCTTGCACCTCTTGGCCAAAGACAAGATAGCAGGCTTTTGCAAAGCCTTGGGCAACTCGTGATTTCGTACCATATACCTGATAGCATTCCGTGTTGTCAATGTAGGATCCTTGTTAGTCTCGTCTTCTACCCAAGAGATCTTGTTCGCCTCGCATGTAGCGATAAGCCTATCCTTGTCGAATTCGAGAAGGGGCCGATATATCATAACGCCACCATCCTCGACTTGCAAAGGCTTGAGGTAGTGCACGTCGTCGAAAGGCTCTTGGGCCTTGGGCAATCCTGGGTATGAACTAACCAGCTCTCGTGGAAAGTCTGCCATGAGGGGTGATGATTCGAGGGCTAACTGTTTACGGAACTCGTGCCTCAGTCGTTTCATCTCGCGCTGAGCCGGTCGGAAGCTGAGTGCTGGATTCGCTCTGAGCTGGTCATCGAGAAGACCGCTCTTGTAAACGCCATGTAAATCGTAGCATTCGGGTATCGAATTTGCTTCCCTTATGCCCTGAAGACCTCGGTACCCATGGCCGCCAAGCAGGCGCATAAGTACAGTCTCGTACTGGTCGTCTCGATGGTGCGCGAAGAACAGACTATCGGCTCCCATATAAGCGCAGATACGACCGAGTGTACGATATCGGTAGTAGCGCGCGAGACCTTCGACATTAGGAAGTTGACGAGGATCGAGGCCATTGCTCTTTTCATCCTTCCAGGCAAGTGGTGCGATATTGACTTTTATATCGAGCCTGTGGAGTTCTTTGGCAACTCGTGTAGCTTCTTGGTCACTTCCGTCACGAAGTTTGTGATCAATGACAACAGCAAAGGCGCCTTGAACGGGGTTGTCTGCAATTTTCGAGCCTCGGAATGTACGGACAAACTTGGACATGAGGAACGCAAGAGCCATTGAGTCTACACCCCCGCTGATTGCCAGTACTGATTAAAATGTTAGTATCTGTCTTGAAGATATGAGCAGACGTCTGAGATGACCTACTTATCCGCTGTGGCCTGGCAAAGCGGGCGGTTGGGAACCGCGGACGACATACTGCGTCGACGGCATCTTTGAACTCGAGTGTGGAAATGGGCCGAGGGGCGTGGTGAAAGACGCGAGCTGCCGTAGTCATTCCATTACATTGTCCAGCATGAACCTGGAGCGCAAATCAGCGGATGATGGTGAAGGGACGTAAAAGTGGTGATGGTGGGATTCAAGCTTGAGTGGGTCTCATTGCCTTTGAATCCCGTAGAGATCCATAGGTTAGTATGGAGGTTAGCAGGTAGGTAGGTACCTAGTTGGTGGGGCAGGTCAACAGAACTGTGAATGGCGTTTGTGTTTGATTATTGTCAAGACAGTTTTAAATAATGGGACACGAGTGTTGTAATAAGGTCGTAGAAGGAACCTGTCTAAAGAAACTATTTGGCCCAACAAAATCGTTGTGATTGTCTAGACACAACATGAACCAATCCATATTGGTGGACAAGGCAGTGATCCGACATCCATTATAGAATCACAAGCTTCTAGAAACATGGCCCGTTGTCCAGAGCACAACGGTCAAGTAAAATTTAGTTGGTGGACCAACTATAGCCACCCGACAACCAAAGTTACCTAGGTAGAGTTTAGCTAGTAGCTTTCTTTTCTTGACTACCTATGGAGGTATTTATAAATAAACAACAATCGTCATACATTATTTATTTATCCATCTTTTTCTTCCAGAGATTCAGGCGTATAGATAACGTGGTATTCACTACACTATAAAATAACGGGTTCGTTCTTCTTAAACCTCGCTACCTACCTAACTAGCACATGCGGGTAATAAAGACCTCCATCAATAACCCCTGTCGAGGTCTCAAATGATTCGCCTCCAAGGCATAAAGTGGTAACCCCCTGGTAAAAAGCAGAAACAGCCTTGGCTCCGGGTGGATAATTAATGATTGAATGAGGTTTTGAATCATGGAGCATTGCCTTGAATCTTTGGCTGCAGCAACCCTCCTCTTCTATCTAGTTGTCCTCGTGCCACCATCACAGGTCATCCTTGTACATCCATACCCGGGCAGGTATCCTAGGTACTGCTACGTTAGGTAGTGTTAGTGTGCATGCTTGCTCGCTCGCTCGCTCGTCGTCGTCTTTGTTTATGTTTATATCCATTGTTACACTCCAGTCAATTTTTCTTTCTCTTCACATCTCAATTCTTTACTTTCTCTTATCGCGTCGAATTTATTCGAGTTGAATTGTCTTGTCGCTCCGCAACAAACCAAAACATCCGCCTCATGTGATTCAGATTTCCATACCTACTACCAAGTCTTTACCATTCATCCCCAACCTCTTCCCGTCTCGTTTAGCTCTTTCAATTTACTTCACTCCGCCACAACCGCCTCCATCTGAGCCGCATTCTTAACCCCCCTGCGACTGCGCGGCAGTTCAGTTATCACCATCATATTATTTAAAGTATTAATATTACAAAAGCCCTCATGGTGTCCACGCTGGAGCCTCCAACCGCCTCCTCCGTCTCCCGTCGTGGCCCCTCATCGATTGTTTCTCGCCAATCTCAATCACACTCACGATCGAAGCGCTATAATCGCTCTCATACTGGGGGCAGCACAAACACCACTCATGCTCTTCAAAATGATTTCCCCGTATTCAGTAGTGGTGATGTTGAGATCATAGTCCGCGCGCGCGATACGCCCTCCGATGCCGCTCCTTTCCAGAACCGTTACCTGCTTCATCGCCATACCCTCACGCGATCCAGTGGCTTTTTTGAAAGCAGCACATCAAACCAGTGGCCTCGGACTCGTGCGTTACCAGCCGGTAACGAGCTCTCCCGAATCGGCGAGGATGGGGAACTTGACCCTGTTACCGGGAGCGACGTCAGTTCCAGGTCGCAGCGAGGAAATGTGCCCCCGCCAAGGAAGAGATGGCGATACGAGTTAGATCCACGATCTGGACCGAACGATATCCCAATGCTGGTCCAGCGAGACGAATCATCGCGAGATAATACAAATTCTTTGTTCGGTCCCTCGTCAGCTCCCCCCACCGTCAGTTCCCGAGACTCGCGATCTTCAAGTCGCTCCAAACACTCGCACTCGCGATCAATGTCCAATTCCTCGACCTCAAGCGGTTTCTTCCGCTCCGTTGCCAATCTCAGCCTCTCCTCCAACCATCCGCCCCCTGCACCGGAGCTGTCGCAGGCCGACGAGGACCTTTTGCGCGACTACGACAACCTCTTTCGCATCTTTTACAACTACCCACCCGTCCTCGATGGTGTCAATGTCGCAGATGCCTATGTCCAATGCAAGAGCTTGCTCAACCTCGCCGACCAATACGACGCCCTTGCTGTGGTGGGACCTCGAGTTGATCACCACATGCTGCAGTTCCAGTCACGGCTCTGGAAGCAAATCGCCAAATACCCAATTTCGTATCTGCGCCTCGGGTATCTAGCTCGCAGCAGGGTCATCTTTCAGGAAGCCTTGATTCACGTCGTTGGGCAGTGGCCGGCCGGTGAGCGCAGCCTACGTGCAGCCCTGCCCGATATTGTCTTGGATATCATTGAGGACAAGGTGGAGGAACTCGAAGAAACCGTCGGTCGCATCGAAGGACGCCTCTTCCGCCTTGGGCTCACCAACAGTCGTGGTGAACGTGTCGGCCCAAGCAACAATTACCTCGACTGGTTGTCCATAAGCCTGTTCCGCCAATGGCTGGCCGACAACACCTCTCCGCAGCCGCCTCCCGATCAGCGACGCAGGATAACCTCCCGTGATGGGGGCCGCAGCGCCGCCGCCTTACCCCCCGCCTCCCCGCCGTTGAATTCTGTCGGACGTGCATATCGTCAACTCGGCTCCAACAATCCCGCCTCATTTCTCGGCCACGATGACTGCAAGCGCTTCCTCAAGCTCACTCCGGAGCTCTACAGCCGGGAGAACCTTCGGAGGTTCGAGAAGCGTCTCGACGAGCTAAAGACAATGGCTCGAGAAGTCGTACGACCCCTTATGGGTAGCAACCTCGAGCTCGACATGGGCGACACTTCACGCACACCCGATAGCATCACCTACCTTACCTGCACCACTGTTGGGAACCGGGACTTGCCCTGGATAACGGATGACCAGAATACAGTCGGACTCATTGTCAATTGATGAGATATGATATGTGCGATACAGTACAGGAGCTGGTGGTTGCGTTGATGCAATGCAACGATTCTTATGACCTGACGTTTTTTTTTTACCCTTCTTTTTTGGATTCTTTTGCGGATACCCCATGCTTGGACATACTGTTGAAACCCCTTTAAGTTTGTCTTGTATAATCCCTGCGGCCTGGAACGCTGTTACTCAACGTTATATACTTTATATAGATACGGGACAACCAAAGCAGATGCTGGTTGGACTACGGACAGTCGATACGACTTGGATGGAGCTGAGCTCTGTGATCGAATGGATCGTGTTACTTATGATAAGATATATAGAAATTGGAACTAATTTACGATACTGATTTCACTCGACTTTTGGCTCACTGTGGTCTGCTTACAACAAGGTTAGCAGGTACCTTGACGTTCCATACATAGACCAAGTGTCTTTGCCCACAGTGAGGGTTACCACCTATAGACGGATATGGTTCTATTAAGGTCGCTTACAGGCTACAATCTGCTGCCGACCAGTCTGGGCATCGTTTGGGCACGAACAACCAAAGGTCTCATTTTCATTAACTATGGTTCGGGTCATGACGTTTCAACGGTCTCCGCGTGGGGGTCTAGAGCTAAAGTGAACTTCGCAGTATCAGTGATCATGCCCGAACATCGGGGCTAGCATTTCCAACTGCTTATACCTTCATCGCGCAAGCTCTCCCTATTAACATTTCTGCTGTCCTAAAACGTCATGGTCAAAGCGGTCATTGCTGACTGTGCAAAGAACAAAAAAAGAAGTTGTGCGACAACGACAGGATTCGAACCTGCGAGGCCGAAGCCAATAGATATCCAATCGTGATGATTCAAGTCTATCTCCTTAACCACTCGGACACGTTGTCTGGTTGTTATTGTTGAAAGACGAGCTGTGTTCTACGTACATATACCTATCAAAATTTATAACTTCTTGGCTTTGTGGCTTTCCCTTCGTGTGATTGAATCAAGCGTTTGGAGAGATGTGCCGTTTTTTTTATTGTTTCTCTTCACGAGAATATACAGTACGTTCTTGTATAAAGCGCCTGGAAGAGGGTTTGCTCAACGTTTCTATAATTACCTACCAGTAGTACCTATGTTGATTGAGCTTCCCTAATCACTTAACAGTTACCTAACCAGGCACCGCCCAACTCGTGTCTTTGGATGGTTTTATAAGTGTTGTCCAGATGCATAAACACAGCTTTCTGGGTAATATATGGATCTGTCAAGCTTATGTTGATTCTGCAAAGCTTGTAGTAGGGTTGTGAGGCGATGTTTAAGCAGCTGTATAAGCCGTGAATGAAGCTAAATTCAATCGCTTATGGTCTGCCTACCCTATTGAAGTGACCATTCTAAGGTTAAACGGACAAAATCAAGGGCAACGCCTGTTAGAATAACGTTTTAAGGGGAAGATATTTTGCCTTCCTTTTTTTTTTTTCTTCTTCTTCTTCTTCTTCTTCTTTCAACTTCATTCTTTGAAAGTGCTGATATTTCATGTGTGGTGGAAGTATTATGTGTCAACTTGTACAAGCTGTTTTCGTATCCACAACCCAATCACGATGAAGAGCATTGCCACAGCGATTCACGCAACATCACTGCCTAGTCATTCCAGGGGTCTGTGACCATAATGTGATTCATGTTCTGAGTAAAGTCTTATATGTCTGATCTTTGTCCGCTCGAGAGGAGGCCATTCTATTTCCTGCAAACCTGTTTTTTATTCACTTGATAACACCTTTCCTACCTACAAAAGTACATCTTCTGATATTCCTCAACAATTGACACTTATGCAAAGGTCTCCCATCGCTAGAAGATGAGACAGCACAACGAATCGAGCCACGAATTGATAATCAACGATAGTATCTTTGCGACGCACGATTCCGGGTCGAAGAACCTCGATGGCGTGACCGGCTTATTTCTATTTGATCTTGTACCGGCCTCTGCTCAGGCCTCCAACCAGCAGGATGCAGACCCGACATTTGAGGTGCTTCATGGTGCATCTTTTCTCTTTGGAATGTTTCTTCATTGATCAGGCCATAGTTGTGTAAATGGTCAAGGAGGTAAAAGTCTGGACGGATCTGCCTCTCTGTCACGCCTCTGCGGAAGTGTTTTGCGATATGGTGCATTCGCTTCTGATAGCATGCTTCAGTGTCGGATTGATTGTATGAAGATGCCATGAACTCTCGATCGCAGAACCAGCATACGCATACCGCAGGAAATACATTGCCGAGATGGAAAGTCACGATGTGCTCGATCCATCCACCTTCATCGTTGGGATCGAAAGTTGCATTGCATCCCGTATATCGTACGAATTCGCACACAAGAGACGAAGAAGGTACCGATATTTGCTGGTATTGGATGAAAGCAGGAGGGGGAGGAGGTTCAGTGTGATTAGACGAGGTTTGAGGAGTTGGCGCGTCAAAGCAGGATGACATATATGTCGAACTACTGGCGTTCGACATGCTAACACTTTGGGTAGGGGGACTGTTTGCGTCTTCTTCCGAGAACATCAAGGTTGAGGGATAATAGCCTGGAGGTGCAGGAGTGAAGGGATACTGTGAGGGTTGTAGCCGTTTTCTGGCATTGTGCTGACTTATGAAGCCGTGTATATCGTCGGCAAAGTCCGCCATATCGAAGGGTTACAAGCAAGAGACAATAGAAAGGGAATATATGTCAACGAGTTCGAAGACGATGGTAAGTATACTGAGTCAAGAACGAGCCAGGCCAATGGATGAGGGTGCTAACGGAGACAGTGACAACCGCCGAGAGTCAAGGTTCGGACAAGAAACTGAGAGTAAGATAAAGGCAGAAAAACGATGACAAGGACTTGAGATCTCAAGGTACAAGACAAACGGAAGAAGAGCTGAAGAACGACGACCAAAGAGAGGGCAATAGACACTTCTTATCCTCAAACCAGCCCTGCCAGCATGGAGCGTCAGCACCAGCACACTCCCAATGACGACCCTTCTACATTGGTAGCTTCGTCTAAACCACCGAGCATCTTATTCGTCATTGGCCTCGCAAACCATTACTGCGAGCGCCATGAACGATAGCACACCAAAATGACGGGGAATGCAGTGCAAACCTGTAGCCCTTCAGTGCATGCATGGTCGATGCCATATACATGGCCATGTCCCTCATCGACGGGCTTTATGGAGTTTCATGCCCGGTATGCATGTAAGAGTCGACGCTTGACTCGGACGAAGCCGAAGATAATCAGCAAGAACATGGCTAATTGAGAGATCCTCCGACATATGTAGTGAACCATGGATGGGTGTATTGTGGGGGAAGACGGCACAAAGGACCTGGGATAGACCAACTCACAGCGCCTCCTAAGACAGGCAGACATCGCCTGCAACAGGGACAGGACAATGAGCGGATTGCTGAAATCGCAGCTCATTTCAGAGGGAGGTAGAGCGCCTGGGGACTCAAGAGACCCCCAAAATTGAGGCTCAAGGTGCCCAAGACATGGGTCAGTATATAATGGGAATCCAGAAATGGGCGTTAACAAACTCTCTTTCTAGGTTGCTGAGGACGAACCCTGGCCATCAGAATCCTCGCCTAACCCTTGGACATGGTAGGGTTTCAGTTCGAATCATATGCATAGCCTAATTGGGTTCAACATACCTGGCACCAACTTTGACTGACTGTTTCGGACCATAAAATGTTCTATCAGGATGAACTATTTCATACTACTTGATCCAGCACAAGGAAACTGTGTTCATGTGTTCCTCGCATGGATCTTGGTATATCAAAATATCTCCAACCTGACTTCAAATCCGACCTCGTCCATACATCATAGTCTGATCGACAGACAAACAAGGGTGCATATGAGTCAATCTAAAGCAACCAACTAACTACAGCATGCAGCATGACCCGTCATGCCGCTGAGACATTTCGACGCCAAGCAGGCTGCTATCGTAACCTTTGTGCTCGAAATTATGGAAAATTTTGAATATCGTTCTTGATTAACCGCAGATGCACGCAATTAGAAATCGTGAGTTGGCATGTATTGCCGAAGCCAGCCAGAATCAGCCCTATTGTGTAGGCAGGCTAAGATAGAAACAAGTGGGTGTTCGGAAATGTGCCAGACGAGGAATGCTTTGCGATAGCAGCCTATTTGAATTGTCTCAGGGTTTCGTGTTCCCCCACGAAGACATAACTAACTAGATGGATTGCACTAATACCAATACTATCACGAAAGGGGCTGGCAGAGCAAAATAATCATTAGAGATTCATCCGAGTTTACGGCGTTTTTCGCTTATTTCACCCTTCTTTGACAATACGAATACATTGCAACATAATACGAAAGGTATGCGCCTACTTGGGTAACACAGTTTGAACTTGGGTAGTACAAAGCAGCCATCACCACCAAACGTAGAATTGGCAGAAACAAGACCTTGGAACTTTTACTAATATTCTTTCATCATTTCAACATAACTTTTCTACGATATTTGAATCATGATCCCAACAGCGTAAGCTTCCTAACCCCTGTTACAACAGGAGGCTCCAATTTCTTTCCCTGTCCCATCACGAAATCCTGCAATACTGCATCACCTCCAGTAGCATGCCATGCCTGCTCACCCTCATTCTTCTTTTCGTTCTCTGTCTCCGACGACTTAAACACCTCGGCGACAGCTGAGGTACAGGCCTCAGATACCTCAACCATCAGGGCTTCGGCGGCGCGTGCTCGCTCGGGCATGTTTCTTCGGACGAGTGCAAAGATGAGACGTTCCGTATCTGGAGCGGCAGCACTCACACGGTCGATAAGACGACGGATACTGTTGACGAGATATTCCTCCTCGTAAACGGTTCCCTTGCGTCCACGAGCACGCTTCTTTTCCTCCCGCTTGCGATTCTTACTTGTCGCACGACTAACGCCTGTTCCAGCGGTTCCCACACTGCCAGCCTTGCCTGTGTATCGTGTAAAGAGTGATGCGCTGGTACTGACACGCGAAGACGCAGCGACAGAGACGTCATCTGGGATATCCATACCACCGGCGCGGTCTCCTTCATAAAACGCAAGAGGGTCCTCGATAGCCTTGCGACGAAGCTCAGCGACACGAGGAATTTGAGCTTTGAGCTGAGCCTTGCAATCAGCGAGGAACTCGGTTGTAGTGCCTAGTGCGTCAGCAAGACCGGTATCAACGCTGCTGGTAAGGAGATCAGGTCGGTTGCGCTGGACGACAAGGCGGATGGCATGGGCGAAGTGGTAACCCTTGCAGAGACAAGTGACAGCCATGTCAATGGAATCGAGATACTCGAGGTGGATAGTGGCTGCAGACGAGTAATCCTTTGCTTCCCAGAGGGCATCCGCAAGGTTGTTGGCGAGATCGGCCATGGCCTCAGAAGACATTGGGGGTTGCTGCTGAGCCGCAGTGTAGAGACACTCTTGCCAGCATGTGGCGCCCGCGGTGCGGTAGCAGCTGGTCGCCTTGGCGTAGTTTTCGAGAGACTCGTAGGCAAGGCCTGCCTCACGGTAGGCCGAGGTAGACTCGAGGTAGGCGGCATATGCAGCGGTGAGTTCCCGAAGGCGAGGAGGATCATAACGGTAGAGCCGTAGAGCATCGTGGTACAGTGAGTGTTTAGTGGTGTATGCAAGAAGCTCGTCAAAGACATCCATAGTCTGAAGATGACCAAGGGCCTTGACGCGGCGTTCAAGGTGATCGTCGATCTCGAATTTCCGACGGATCTCCGTGAGAGAGTGCAGGTTCTGGATAAAGGGCAAGTATTCACGAGGATCGCGCTGAGATTGCTGGGCGACGAGAAGAGCCAGTTCAAGGTTGTATAGACCCAGGGCATTCTCGTACAAACGGTTGACATCGACCAAAAAGCATATATGCTCAACAGCCTTCTCGGCAATCTTCTCATCCTCGCGCATCAACTCAGAAACAAGGAGGAGGCCATCGTCGAGTGCAGGCGGCGACTTGCACACGTGTGCAGTAATAGTATTCTGGAGGTTGGTGGCTTTGCGGCTCTGCAGGGCGCTGAGCAGAGCATCGCAAACGGTGTTGACCTTTGCCGCAGAACCTCGTGGAGCGGGAGATAAGTCAGAGGGAAGGGCATCAGTACCGAAAGCTTTGGGTCGCTTTGTATCTTGATACATGGTCTGAGTAACATCCTCGGCACTATTTTCTTTGTTAGTTTCGGACTCATAGCTTGAAAAAGCAATGTCTTACCGAAGCGAAGAGAGGAAAAGATCAATGTGAGCAACATCTGGGATTTGATCGAGGAAGAGTCCCACATTGGCCAGGAACTGCTCAGGTTGATGATCGTAAAGGATGTTCATATCCACACGCTGAGTTCGGCAGTATGAGAAAGCTCGGGCATAGTTCTTCTCATCAATCAAGTTTCGAATACCAGCCACGACCATAGCTCTGGGGAAGACAGTCTCGAGGTTTCCACGAGGCATCTGCAGAACGATGCTCATGTTGGAGGGGATGGCCGTGACAAGTCGCGATCCGCGCTCTACACTGCGGCATCGTTCGTCGGCTTCAGGGTCATCTTCGGGAACTTCAAGCTCTGGTAGGTATTAGTGACTGTTCATGGAGGGGGCAATAGTGGCTTACCATCGATGTTGGCGGACAAGTGAACAAACTTGACCAAGTGATTGTTGGTGGTAAAGATAAGATGACTAGGGGTGACGACAAAAGAAGTGCAGTTCTTCGCCAGGAGGCGAGAGTTGGCGTAGATATGACCATTCCTTGACAGACCAAAGGCAACAATCTCATCGTCAACTTTGCTGATCTCAAACCAAGGAAGTTGCGTCTGGAATTGAACTGGGAGGATCTCATTACCAGACTCGCCGATCTGGAACAGCTTTCCTGAGTTGTCCTGACCATATCCTGTAAAAGAACCATCGTCTTGGCAACTGGCTGCAGCAACCAGGACCTCCTGAGAATTGACGTCTGAAACAGACGCCTCGCCCTCGCCACTGATATGCACAGATCTCTGGACGAATCCCTTCTCCTCCTCAAAGCCGAAATAGTGGAAAGCGTCAGCAACAGCGGCGATTCTCAAAAGAGCGTTGTAACCGGAGCTGGCCATTTCGTCAAAGGTGATCTTCTTTGATACCTGCGGCTTGATAGACCTGCCATTCTTTACAGGCCAAGTATAGATATCGATGCCCTTCCGGTGAAGGATAGCAAGAGAGGTGTTGTCACGGCCAAAGGCAACATCGATCACGGCAGCCGAAGCTGTGACGTCAAACATCGACATGGGAGGTGGCACGTTAACCGTCCTGAATGGAGTCAACTTGACAGTCTCACCGTCGATAACCGCCACAGCGCCGTTGTCGTGCGGTGGAAGACACGATCCTCTCGCTGTGTAAAAGATATGCTCGGCCACCACGACGTTACTCGTGGATACAGCAGCGAAGCGCAGAGCCTTCTCAGGATGCCAAGAAAGACTTGTCGAGTTTGCCTCTATGGGTATTTCCTGTTTAAGATACCAGTGGTAGTTACCCATAGTCCATAGCTGGACCATATCCTTGAAGATGACTGCTAGAACTGTGGAATCCGAATTCCATTCAAGGCGTATCTTCTCATGAGCCTCCACTGGTCCAGAAGGAGAACGAAGTGTGAACTCTCCGTGTCGCAAACCGTTCCTCTCGAAGAAGACCACATCTATACGGTTCGAGAATCGTTGAATACCAGCCATCAGGTTTCCAGCTGGTCGCCAACTTAGGGCACTCTCGAATCCATCGACAGGCTCACTTGCGCTATCGAGTTCACCTTCTCGAGAGTAAACTCGGATGACGCGGCGAGATCCTTCTTGTGCAGAGTTGATAGCGACATAGGCACCATC
Source organism: Fusarium longipes (assembly GCA_013618495.1). Lineage (NCBI taxonomy): Eukaryota > Fungi > Ascomycota > Sordariomycetes > Hypocreales > Nectriaceae > Fusarium > Fusarium longipes. The sequence continues at coordinate 51,100 of JABFEY010000040.1, read as the reverse complement.
TCCTCTCCAGCTAATGGTCGTTGCACCATCTTCCTGAGGACTAGGAAGGCCCTCGTCAACCTTTTCAGGGATTGTAGGATCGCGCATTGCCTTTGCGCCTCGACCCTGGAACTGCGTCTCCTTCTTTCCCCAGCCGACAGAAACATGCTTAGATGCGTTAAGATCCTCAACGGTCATTGTGATCTCTGCGACAGGATCAAAGGATGATCCCATAAAGATAACATTATTCTCCTTTGTGACGACGATAAGTAGCTCTTCATCAGGAGACCATCGAGCGGCGGCAATGCCCGCATCAATAGAGCCGACAATCTCGATGTGAGCACCTTGGCCCGAGAAATCGTCTTCTTGGACTGTGATAATGTCGCCTCCCTCAAGAACAAGGCATGTAGTCGCTGAACCACTGAGGTATTGCAGACTGACAACTCTGTCGACAGAAAGATCTGGTGTTGGGCTAGGAGCATCCCAACTCGCCACCGTACGAACTGAACTATAAAGAGTCAGTGAATGTTCTTAGTTGTGATAATGTCATACTCTCTACAGGATAGGTAGATATATACTTACATATCTTGATCACCAGCGACCCTCAACAACTCAATACCACTGCTCTGCTCGGTAGGTCCAGCTACGCAAAGAACTTCATCCTTCTCAGGATCCCAACAAGCAGCCGTGACATTTGCATGCTGGCATTGTCCGAACCGAATGTTTCGAAGGTTGCGCATCTTGGCTTTTTACCAACTGACAATATTGTCTTTGCAACGACGGTCTATGCAGCTGTCGTTCGACCCGTACCGGTTTCTTGTCTGGTCCCCCTCGGACAAGGCCGACAGATCAGGTCAAGTGGTGATACCTTTTTTTTTTTGCCTTGGGTGTGTATGAAACGGGCAACCAGCGGCGATGAATTTGCTAGATTTGGAGTCGATGCCCGAATTCGAGATTTTTTGTGGTACTTGGTGAGGTTGGTGGGTAAAGTAACCAGGCGGGGTGGTTTAGCCTTTACGATACCTGCCATGACTTCAATGTAAAGTACCTAACTCGCCATCATTTGAAAGTTCTGATCAGCCCCCGAGACCGTTTTTTCCCTCTGGTTGCATCACACATTCTTCTTTCTCTTCACAGGCATAGGCATAACTCACCAATCCAGGTTCCCCCCCATTTACTATTCCGGGCCTCGGCGATTGAAGATTCAATCGCCTCATCTTGTACTTTATTACCACCGTATTTTTGATAACCTGACCATTTCAATTCAGTCACTTTCCGTCTTCTTATACCTGACCTTGATCCCCTTCTTGTGTTAATTAACTATTCCTAGTTTCATTTCCATCTGCCGTTTATATTCAGCTGCATCTGTCGCCATCACAAGCCCATCGTCGCTATCCATTCACCCATTGACTTCTCTCTCCGCATTTCATCCGCCCTCAACAATAACCCCAACAGAACGTTCAGTGCTAGGCTGCTTCTTCACCTAGTCATTGTTTGTATGACCACATTGACAATACCTTCGTCGATAACGAATATTCTATCGTCGTCAACATGGACGTTGCATACAATCAACATGCCGATCGCGCTCGTCGCAAGAACCGCTCCTCTTCCAGCCTGAACCACCTCTCTCTCGCGCCCTTGACCGCCAAACTTCCCCTCAACGACGACGAACTCATAGCCGACGCAATTGCATCGAATCCTCATTCACCCGCACATCCAGTTCCCTCTTATATCCAGGGTAAATCGGCACCTACGACTCCGCGTCTTTTCGCTCGTTCTCCCACAGCACCGCGCTCGCGGTCTACTACCCGAACACCGTCAACACCTCTCGCCAAGAGTAAATCCGCATCCCACCTCGCTGCCAGTGGAACCCGAAAAGGCCGCTCGGGCCGCGCCACGCCCAAACGCCCCAAAGATGACATGAGCTTCAGCATGCGCCATCGCAATGATAGCGATTGGTTGCTCCGAACAGGCGCGCTCATGAGCTCCGAAGCTCGCGAGTCCAAGGGTCAGACATGGCTTATCTCGCGTCAGAGCTCAACTAGCCTAGGCGGAATAGATCCTGAGGAGGATGCCTTCGAGAATGAGCTTGCCCGTGAGCGCGAGCTTACGAGTCGCCATGCTAGCCGTCGTGGTAGCGTTGCTCCAGTTGAGGAGGATGCATCCCCGTATGCTAGTCGCTTTCCCAGTCGCACTCACAGTCGCTCCCACAGCTTGACCCGACCTCGGAGCTTGCTTCATTCTCCTCTTGAACTATCGACAGCTGCAGAAGGATCTTACTTTCCCCATCAAGAAATTAATACTGACCTCCCCGGCCCCGATTTTGTCAATCTTGACGAGAAGCTGGAGGAGCTCGAGCAGGATGTTTTACAAGATGATGAGGCTACCGTACAGCGGCTTGTTCGAAGAGGCCAATCAGGCACAGGTACTTGGTTTGGCAGCGTTTGGTCTCTCTTCTCGGTAGAAGAAGACGACGAGGATTCAGATGAAGACAGTGATGAAACACCACGAGACAACGAATCTCAACCCGGCCAATCTCGCAGCTGGTCGTCCCGCAATTTAGCAGGCATATCAACCGTCCCAGAAGAACGCGTACCTCCTCCGAAGGCTGACGAAGGTGGTTGGAAAGATGCAGCATGGTTGTTGAGCGTGGCTACGAAAGTTATGTTCTAGACAGCGAGTTGCTTTAAACCCCCAGACGATAAACCATGTTTATGATTGTACAAGTGGTAAAGGAACTGACTTGGTAAACTAAGAAGAAAATTGACAAGGAGCGTAATATGTTAATAGTGTTTTTCTGATTTATATAGCCTCGGCCTTACATCCGGATATCAGACTTTACGGGATAAACGCCCTAGTTTCCTTCACTTGTCTTTCTTGCAAACGTATGCTGGACCCGGATGATGCTATTCAAGCAGCCACCTAGAAAGCTTCTGGAATCGATACAGTATTTCCAATCATGTTCTATCAGTGTGTGCTTTCGTGGCTTCAATATCGGCGCCAAGTTTTGCTAGGCCGGCGCGGGGTCCGTTCACCGCCCCACTCCCCGTTCCGCATCCCGGGGGGTTCAGCATCAACCGACAGCAAACGCTATCCAGAGACAATTTCACTACATGTCGAACTACTGCCACGTCACTTTGGACTCATGGTTTTGTGTATAACGTGTGCTTCTTACACACTACTACGACTCAGCCCCAGGCGGATGTAAATCAGAAAGGAGAAGGAGAGAAGTACTCACCGCAATCATTCGGCTAAAGCGCAGGAGCTGAGTGAACAAGTCAAAACCGGTTTGTGGGGAGTGATGTGCTGCGGGCCTCGAATGGGGTTGTCATGCATGGGAATAATGGTAGGGTCTCGCAGATTGGCTCGGAGTGTCACCCGTCAAACTTCTTGAGATGTGGCATGCGACTCGTGTACGTGACAGTGAGGCATCCAGCTGAAGCCTTCTGGTCGATTTCGGTCACTGGTGGTTCGACTATGATATCGGTAGCGTCGTGCGGAACAGATAGAGCAACATTCCGCCAGATTTTCTCAACTAAAGAAAGTATAGGTTCAGTCAGATAAAGGCTACGCATTAGGAGTCGTCAGTTTTGCAAAGCAATCTGAGTACAGTGGTTTGCGGTGAGGTCCAATATAGTGGATACCAAACGCAAAGACGGCCCAATATCGAAAGTATCAATCAAAGCATTGATTATTTGTTAAGATCCGTATTTAAGTGGGAGCATAACTAACGCCCTTTTGAATGACAGGTGGGCTCTAGCCGGCAGTCAACTTGACACATGTGTTCGCCAGCCAAGTTCTGTATACAACTCACATGAGTTAAGAGGCCCATCGAGTCAGCCATGCCATCCAACGAATTATTAGCACGGCAGATAGGCTAGGGGAGAAATGAAACCAAAGACGCAAGTTAAGGTACAGAAATAAAGAGTGTAAGGGTCCTCTCTAAGATAGCAAATATTGACCTAATAACTTCTTCTCTTATGCTTTGGCAGTCAAGTTTTCCTGCGCCCTGAGGATAGGTAGGGCCAGCTGTTAAATCGTTGACGTTTAAGCCCCGCCATCAGTCATGACATGACTATGACCGTGATCACGACCGTGCACGAGGGGCAGTAAGCCAAATTGAGGGGTGCTAAATGAGATTGATCAACGGACCCTGCAGGGACCCGACCCGACATTGGCGTAGCGAAAGTAACCAAGAAGCCAAGCCAAGCCACAAGTGAATATTGGAAAATGAGCATGATGGAGAAAATGCCGCACCGAGTACATTTGCGGTGGCTGGTGTAAAACCAGCATTGACTTTCATGTTGCAGTGTTTGAGGGGTTCGTTGCGTTGGTCGGGGCCAATTTCTTCGGCGAGTGGGCCAGCGGGCATAAGACGGCGTGCATGTCATTCTAAGCTTCTGAATGCCTGCAGGAGCTTGCCCCAAGGCGACAGAAGAATTGGCCGCTGAAAGCCTAAGAGATGAAATTAGTTAGTAGCTTTATGGTGCTTAGATCAGCCTCTTAGACTATTTGTTTCTGTCACCCTAAGCTTCAGAGGCCAATTTTTCTGACACCTACCTGCTTGCTTTCCCAAAAGTTGGAACCTCTGTTAGAAAGGCCAAGCACCCGCTACTAAAATGCCGATCGTAACCTATCCGAGCAGAAACCAAGAGTTGGGCAGGTGGACCGGTGACTCGGTGAACGTCGCGACTTGTCTCTGAAACCTAGTCTCGGACAATGTAGCTCTTCTTCTTGCCTTCGGGTAGAGATGAGTTTGGAGGTGCCATTATTGACATATTGTGAGTAAGCGGCATCATTGTCACGAAGTTCGGCCAAGAATTACCATGCACCAGGATAGAGACGTCGACATGAGGGAGCCAGGTCAAAAACTGGCCAGCAACAAGTGGAGGTATACCGGGTACAGGCGATATCGAACTCTTCAGCCTCGGGTGACGGTATCCTGGACCCCGGAAACGTACCGCACCGGAAGATTTATCTTTAGCCCATAACCAATAGCCGGCCCGCTGGAATCACGAGACTCTTAACTCCAGAGTCCCTTGTATGCCGTCATGATGTACGATATTGTCAGCATAAGTTGAAGAAACTATGGTATGGAAAATCTTTTTGTCTGACTCTGGATACAGGCCGAAGACACTGTTCGTGGTGGATTTGGATTTGTCTTTTGTGGTGCATAGATTGTTGTTGTGGACTAGATAGGTTGTAGCGACGTTAAAGGCTCGAGCAACTTTGCGCTAGGCGGACGCGGGTTTGAGTTTCGAAAAAAGAGAGCAATAAATAAGGCGAGCGATTCTCTAATTCTAGTTGAAAGGTGGGATACGTAGAAGGTTTCGATCGCGTGCCGAGTCAGCGATGTTGAGAAAGGTCTGTGCTATCGAGTTATCGCGTGGCACGATCATGGATGGCACTGACCTGCCCTGACTTGGAGAGGAAGAGAGCAGAGGCTTGATATCAAGAACCAACAGCGACAAAAGGGACTGAGTGGATGAGTTAACGGATGGATGGATGACGGACGATCTTTTGCGATTTAGGGAATGGTGTCTCCAATGGAAGCTTTGGAATCTAGGCCTTCTGCTTCTCGACGGAATGGAACCAAATGATGCAAGAGCTGTCCTTTCCCCAATTTTCTCTCTCTCTTGTTCTCTTTTTTAGTGGACTCTTGTACAAAACCGACGTAATCGGCATGGCCCCTCCATGCTGGACTGGGCCCTTGTAACTGGGAGGAACGGGGACTAGGACTGGGGGGTTTTACTTCCTGAAGTGCTGTACAATTCAACAAGTGATAGCCGTCCACTTAGTACACACAAAGAGGAAGTTTCCTTGTCCTCCTCACACTTCTGAACTGTACTTTATATTTGCCTCGTCCATCTATAAATCACTAAGGGGTTCTTCGACAGCTATCTTGTGACCGGAGCTCAACGCTGCTGGTGCTCTCTAACCGTACATGCAGCCACTGTCGTCAGTCGTGCCAGGATCGCACACCTCGGGATCTCCCGCGGAACGTCAGTGTTAGATCACAACCTATTCGACAGGCAGCTTACGCTCCTGACGGTAGACTCCTACAAACGCGGAGAGGCACGACCCAACATCCTAGAAGTTGAAGAGAACAAGGGGGAAACAATAAAAAAAAAAAAGGAAGAAAGGGAATATCGATAGGGATATTCTTTATCTGGATACATACGCCCTATATTATCTTACACCCTTATACAAGGGACTTTACAGTTTGGCCGCCCCGCCTCCCACCACTTGTACCTAGGCAGGTAAGGTAGTTGTCCCTTTATTTGTGCATATTTTGTATTTTGGTTCGATTCATTATCTTTCTTTACCTGTGCCTCTCTCTCGGACTCGTTCTGTATTGCCATTTTCCATTGGATACCGGCACTGCATGCCCGTCTTTCGTCTACCTACTTGTTAGAGGTCAGGTCGCCTAAATTTTCGTCTTTTTTCCACACTAAACACCGTCCCCCACTCCCCTTGACGTGCCGTCTCCCAGTCTCAGATGGAAACGTTGTGGGATTCGACGCCTTGCATTTGCTAGAGCGGCTCAACCCCACTCACAATGGCTCTGTATTGTCGATTGTGCTGTCGTTCCTATCCATTTCCATATCCATTCTAGTTAGTTACTATGGATGGATGGCTGGACCTGGACGACACGACCCTCACTCTCCATCGTTAGCCCCTCACCTATGAGGTTTAACTGCCCACATACCAGCAGCCGATATCACACACTTCTTAACCGCCGCCTTCTGGCTAAGCCATATCACTCGAGCCATTATTTTGCTCTGCCTTGCTTTGTTTTTTTACTCTGCTTTACTTTGATATGCGCTGCTGAGCTGTGCTCTCTACTCTGCCTTTTCCTTCTCTACCGTTGGCCTTCTCAGCTCCCCTCACATATATCGTCATTGTTCCGACAGCTACTGCTGCTCCCGCAAACTCAAAAAAAAAGAGAGAAGAGACACACAGTCAAGCAACGTCAGGTACAGAACCATACCCTTGGATCAGCCCGCGCAACGGTACTCGCCAGCACCTGCTTGTCACCTTCTGTTTCTACCTGTCTTGCCACTGCCACTCCCTCCCGGAGAGCAGCAAACGTCAGTCACTTGAGCGCTTGCTCGGGTTGCGACTTGAGACCCCTAGCCAGCCACTCGCGGTCATCTTGTTCCCTTCCCCTCGGGCCAAGCTTCCACAAAACGTCCCGTTCCAGCTTTACCACCTTCAACCTCCCGGAAGAAAATATTCTAGTCATTGTTCCTTCTTCCTGGCAGCTTCGACTTTGGCTTTGGATTTCTACCTACTTTTTATTTGCGCATCATCTATTCATTCTTTTCTTTCGGCCGAGTCTCTAATACTTCCACAGCTTAGGTGTCACCATTTCCTCCCTCCGACCTGTCAGCCCCACGCTGCTACCCCAGGGCTATTCAGCATCACCTCTATTCATTACCTTCGTCACGAGATCATAGACACATATCGAAGCCAAGATGTCGCCAGCCGAGACCAAGGTGGGCTCCGTACTGGCTGCCCATGAGTTCGAACATGGTTACTAATACCCCCACCCACAGAGCGAGCCCGTTGAAGATGTCGAATTCGGTGACAACATCGACATGGCTACTTTCGAACAAATCCTGGAGATGGACGAGCCAGGTGACAGCGAGTTCAGCCACTCCATCGTGTTCGGATTCTTCGACCAGGTAGACGAGACCTTTGTAGAGATTGAGCAAGCACTGTGAGTAGGGTTCAACAAACATCAGCACAGGAATACTTTGCGCTTTAGTGCCTGGCAGTAGAACTTCGACTGACTATTGCCTTTCCCACGCTTTTAACAGAGAGGACGAAGATCTTGAGAAATTGTCATCCCTTGGTCACTTTCTCAAGGGTTCATCGGCAACACTAGGACTTGTCAAGATTAGGGATGGATGTGAAGCGATCCAGCGATACGGCAAGAATGAGAACTTGGACGGCTCTGAACTAAAGGACGACGAGAAGTGCCTAAAACTCATTCGAGAGTGTTTTGCGGTTGTTAAGACAGACTACAAAGAGGTAGAAAAGCTCCTCAAGCAGTACTACGACCAGAAGGAGTAAAGCAGTCACACGACTCAAACACTGCCTCAGATCAAGTCGACAAGTTCCCGCTCGGGTCAGGATCACTCCGGCGCCACAATAGCCTACTCGGAGGCTGGTTATGCACCTTCGATGAGGAAAATTTTCTTTTCATCAGATAGTTGCTGTGTTTAGGTATATTCAGGGATGGAAGAGGCCGGGTTCATCGAAGCAGATACCCCAGGTCTTGAAAGGCTTGAGGCTTAGAGAACAACCCATCAGGTCAATCATATTCACGAGTGTTGCGAGGAAGTGCGACGGAACGACGCACCATTTCAGTCCTCTTTGAATTGAAAAACCTATTTGAAGATCCATAATGAAGAGACGACTTGTAAATAATAGACTTGACGAAATATGGCATTGGTACAAAAAAGAACACGTCCGCCATGTAATTTCTCCAGGCTATTTCGGGTCACAGATCGTTGCTCTATGTTGTCTGTCCCTTTCATGTTCCTTTTTCTTTCACTCCTCAAAGATCTGGCACTCGTTGACAATCCTGACCGATCTGATACGTCTCCCGAAAGCTCTGACATTGGTGGGGTAATCTTGACGCAAGTTAAAGTACTGGCAACCTGCACAATCAGCCGATACGAAGACCTGACATCATCGAGGTGTTACAAGCCAACATCAGATAGGCTACACACAGCATCCAATGTTAGTTATGTTCCACAGCCGTTACTCTACCGCGTGGCAGGGTGGGCGAGTCTCTTATACATGCCCTCTGCCAGCTGGAGTGCTTACAATAAATATGCCACCACCAGATTAGCTTGCTAACCCGGCCAGTTGACTAGGGAATATTGAATTATACAACAAAGATACTCGGATATCTACAACATCTACAAGCAATCACCTGTCAAAAGGATAGTCTGTGGCTAGGACACCGGCTTTCTCGTTCACCAAAACTCAACAATCAGAAATATGCCACCTAAACCAGTCAGGGCGTCCCCAACACATTTCGTGTGCATTCCCCTGGCAGGGCCACAGCTCGCCAGGACCATGGCCGCCTTCCATACAGAGGTGACCAGTCCAACCAGCTTCGGAATTCCTCCGACGGCAGTGCGTCCAGTTGGCACAATGCATCTGACTCTTGGCGTCATGAGTCTCAAGGACGAAGGCGTTCAGCAAGCAATTGAAATACTGAAGGGCTTGAAATTGCGCGAGCTCCTTGCAAGTGCCAGGGCTGTGACATCGTCGCCTGAGGAGCGACTATCATTGACCCTGAGAGGCTTACATGCTATGCAATCACCGGCAAAGACTTCCGTGCTTTACGCTGCTCCTGTTGATACAGAGGGGATTCTTTATAAGTTCTGCGAGCAGATCAAGGCTACTTTCCAAGAGGCCGGATTGATGGCCAAGGAAGAGAGACCCTTGCTCCTTCATGCAACTGTCGTCAACACCATATATGTCAAGGATGACCGGGGAAGGAGACTTCGAGAAAGATTGACACTCGATGCAAGGGACATGGTCAGTTTATATGATGACTACGTTTGGTTGGAGGATATGCCTCTGGACAAAGTGGCATTATGCCAAATGGGTGCAAAGAAGATCGAGGGAACGGACGACGAGGCATATGAAGTAGAGGCTGAAGTTGGGTTTTAGTGGATGCTCAGAGAGTATCTAAATCGCATATCCTGTTGCGAATATCGTGGCTACCTAAAGTCTTGGCTTGGGGAAGCCTGGAGAGGAATCGTGTAACATGCTGCTAGATGAACCTGATAGAGAAGGATACATGACACGATATATGATTCAAGAGGAGTTCGGAATAAGGCAGACGCTTTATTTTCTCGTATCTGATAACTTACTGAATTATCAACCATTTATCCCAGAGATTGGAAGCTGACAGAGCACTCGAAGGTACCGGTTTGGAATCGATGAAGACGCAGGAATCTCTCAATTGGAAACCGGACACCTTCAGCTGACCACGGAGATTTGAGTTTCTTATTTGAAATACAGGATGATGTACAATCAGCTCTTCTGTTGTGAGGTTGCAGCCATAGACTCTGGTCGCCTTTTGATATCTATTCGGTGCCGGGTTGCGAGACAGCCCGATGGACGGCCCGTATAATGAGTTACATCCTCCCAACCTAGTAGGTTAGAATTAGCGCACCCTCCAGTGGTCGGCCGCCTAAACTCCCGCCCATCCTTAATCAACGGCCCCTCCAGGCATCAGAATACAGGAACCAACGTCATCAACATAATTAGGTCTCCAACGTCTTTTCACACGATCAACCAGGCTCCGACCGAACTTCCACCACACTTGATGCCAGAAACAATGCGGAAACAGGATCGCCTATCCTCGGACCCCACGACTTGACAATCCGATCCTCTCTGAAGTGGAGGCTATACATACACAGATCTGACAGCTCCGCCTCGTTACCGCCATGAACACTTCTGAAAAGCGCCGTCCAGGCACTGGGAGCTCGTCGGCCCATACTCTGCGAACCGGCGTCTCAAACAACAACCGAACCGGCATGCCTGCTATGCCTCCAAAAGTCGCTATGGCTGCCAACACCAATGCGACGCCCGAAGAGACTCATGAGACCACCAGCGCCAGCGGCGGTGCCCCGCTCAAGGAGAAGGATAACACAGCTGCGGGGACCAACAGCACAAAGGAAAAAGACCGTGAGAAGGAGCGTAAAGAACGGAGGGAGAAGAAAGAGAAAGAGCGCGGACTCGAGGCTGCTCTGAAAGAGAAGGATGAGAAGATTGCGTACCTGGAGAAGGAGATGGGCATTATGGAACGCGAGTTCCACCGCGAATTGGACAAGCTGAGCCAGAACGAAAGCGAGACGGCGACATTCTGGCAGGCGAAGCATAGCACACTGAACCAACAATACCTACGGACGGATACGGAGCTACGCCTTTTGCGCGCCGAAGTTGAAGTACGAGAAGGCGAGCGTGAAGAACTTCGAGAAGGCTGGGAAGTTTTACGACGAGAGCTAAAGGAACGAGACGATGAGATTCGGGGACTTAGAGGCCAAGTACGTGGATTGAAAGAATGGGTGAGCAATAGCACAAGAACAGATGGCCAAGAGTGCGATGAGGTCTTTGGTGACGGTATGGCACGGTTGGGCAATGGTCTTCAAAATTGGGTTATTGTGAACTTTCGCAAAGCCAAGATAAGTGAGTGGTACCACCCATCTTTGGTCGAAAGATTCGAGTGCTAATACCTGGCAGATCTGATGAATTTGAATGAGGCGACGTTGGCTGAGATTAGCGAGCTTGTGCCAATGTACGAGGAGCTCGCATCGACACACAAGGTTTACCTCTTACAATCTGTCGTGTCCAGGATATTAGTCGAGATGGTATTTGACGCCTACTTTGTGGGTTTGACAGAAGAACAGACGCAGCAATTTCGACAATTGGAAAAGCTCCTGTCTTCATATGGTATGCGCCTCGCTAGCAGCCAGCACGATCACTAGCTAACTCTGACAGCTGATTCTGACGAAGCCATTAATCAATGGCGGTCCTCTACTCTATCTCTCCTCCGCCGAGATTCTTCATCTCTAAAAGAATCAACATCCTCAATTACCGAAGCCATCTTGACACGAATCACCCGTCTTCTTGACGCCCTATGCGGTACATCTCCCTCAGAAGCTCGAGATAGTGGGCTGCGAGTTCTTGTAAACAACTCCATAGAGCTCGCACGACTGGTCGCTGTTCAGAAAGCTGTTCTTCGCGTGAATATGCCCACGGTGTTGCCGCACCAAAGAATCATGTTCGAACCTGAAACGATGGAAGACCTGGGCGGAGAAGATGAGGAATCACTAACTGGGAGAGAAATCTGCTGCGTCGCCTTTCCAGGAGTGATTAAACATGGTGACGAGCATGGAGGGCACTTACAATACCGAAATGTTATACTCAAGGCGAGGGTTCTATGTAGCCCCGAGGAGTCGGGCACGTCTGCTTAACTTTTACATACAGCCTTGAGAAGACCATTACTCAAAAGGCATCCATTTCAGAGAACACGCAAGCTATATATAAACTAGCATAGTATAGTAGATGCATATTGATCGGCCAGATATAGAATATTCCACATTAATGAATTACGAAAGCATTTTTATCTTCAAATGAACCCGAAAATCAGGACGGTGCGGTCCATATTAGATTCTTTCGATCTTGTGCCCTAATCACTTTCAGATCATGTCAAACACATATGGTAACCATGCAGCTTAGATGAACGACAGATATTTCCCATTCGCCTCCGCTATGACAAAATCTCGAGTAAAACTGCTTTGCAAGAACCCTAAGTAGGAGAATATCCATAACCATACCGACATGCATCGCGTTCAAACAATCTCGCATAAACTTCATCCCAGGCATTATCTCCGTAAACATAATGGATCACACCGAACGATCTAGACATGTCAGAATATGTATACTTGAACACACGAGTGGCATGACTAGGCGCCATTTGGCTGTTCTGGTCCCTTGCCGTCGTCGTCACCGTCCTTTGGCGGCGGAGGTGGAGGTTGTTCTTCTGCTGCCGCTGCCGCTGCTGCCGCCGCGGCCTCTTCCTCCGCTATCATTTGCCTGAGGAATTCAGCCTCCTCCTCATCCATCTCATCTTGGACCGCTTGGCCGTCCGCCTCCTCCTCACCAATTGGATTCTCGGGAATGATGCCGTTCTGGCGCTGCCAAACCTCTCGTCTGATACGATCATCCTTAGCTTTGCGTGCTCGCTCAACCTCCTCAAATCCGCCAGACTTCTTGAGCTTGCCATCTGCGACGAAGTTGATGATTTCGCGATGCATGGGATTGATGTTTCGCGTTGCAAGTTCCTTCTGGCGTAGCTTTTCGGCACGCTCAATAGCTTCAAGACGATCTTCGTGGTTTGGCTGTAAAGCTCGTACTTCGCCAAGAACACCTTCCTTTGCCGCACTCTGATCGGCACTGTTACCAAGGTTGACGAGACCCTTCGAAAATTGTCGAGCGTTTCCAGCACTGGCACCAGTGCCATTGTCCTTCATTTGTTCCTTCGTTGCCTGTTCCACAAGTGTGAAAGTCTCTGAAGCCTTCTCCAAGTCATCCCGTAGATCAACCAAAAGATCCTCCATAAGGCGAAGCTCGTCACGACCCTGGCACACATCTTCCAGTTCCTTCTCCCAGATCTTGGTCCAGATCGGCTTCTCCTGGGTCATGTATTCTTCCATTCTCTTCAACTCCTTACTCAAAGTCGCAATATCCTTGCCAACAGAATCCAGCTGTCGTGGTAGCGGTCGGACACCGCGGTGGACCACGTCCTTGCGTAAGTCTTCAATAAGATCCTGGAGGTCGTCAACTTTACCAACCAATCGGTCGGAATCGCTGTTGAGTTGTTTGCGCCCGGTGGTAACGTATGAGTAGCCAGCGTCGCCCTCAATGTCGGGAATAGCAGCCTTGGCTGTGGCAACCTTGACATTAGCAGCCTTGGTTCGAATAGTAGCCATGGAATCTTGGATGTCGGCTTGGAAGTTGGAATAGGTTTGGCGCATAATAGCCAGATCCTGTCGAAGGCTCTTCAATTCTCCGAGGTGACTATTATTCAACTTTCGTCCAGAGGTGAACTGCGTCTTTGCGCCATCAGTCGAGGCACCTGCCGATGGTGGAGCCAGTGCTAGTCGAGCCATCTCGTTCGCTGCTTCTTGCTGTCGGTCTGAAACCCGTTGTATGGCCGCTCCTTGATCGGTTACTGTTTGCTTAACATCGCGGACAATCTCAGTCAAGGAAGCAATTCCATCATCGATATGCCTCTTGACCTCATCCAAAGCCTCCACGTTGAGGACAAGAACAGTCCGATCTTTGACATCAGCCAAGTCCTCCAGTTCATGTCGTACGCCGGAAATAGGATCTTGAATATAGATTTCGGGAAGATCCGCGCCATTGTGTTGTGTGTTCCAAGAGAATTTCTCAATGAAGGCGAGTTGCAGTCGCCCAATTGTGAGCTCAGCTCTCCCCTCTGGCAAAACAAACTTCTTCACCTTCGACTTATACTGAAGGAACAAGGTCAGATCCTTTGAGGGTGTTGGGGGTGGAGAATCTTGGAAGTATGATGTTGCAGCAGGCTTTGGTGGCGGCGTAGGCACAACTTCAGGTGCAGGTTTGGATTTATCGGTTCTTGGTGTCTCCGGCGCATCATCTTGAAAGAACATGGGGTCCGTAGGAGGCCCGCTAAGTGTTGCACTGGCAGCATATGCGTCGTCTGGAGTCTGAGGCACGGGACTGTCTGTTTTAGCGGATAGTTCTGCAGCAGGGGTTTCTTCAGAAACCTTGTCTGGTATCCTGACGGGAGAGTCCTCGGCTGTGTTTGCTCGCATGGATTGGCTTGAGTTATTGCGGTTGTGCCGGATGGATTGTCGGCCTTGCACAGCGCGCAATGATTCTCTAACCTCCTTTCTTCCTCTATTAGGAATGGGCGAATTCTGTGAGGGCAAAATCGGAACGCCATTGGCACCTCCTAAATGCTTGGATATTTGATATTGCGAGTATCGACGCGAAGCTCGTCGTTCCAAATCTCCGCCCTTCTGCAGAGCTGCGAGGGCGCTTGAAGTATTGTCAGGCGGAGGGGGTGGTGGAGGAGGAAACGAATCGATGTTGAGCTCCCCTCCCGAAGGTCCAGAAGGTGCACCAGGTCCTGCAGGCATCGAGTTCTCGCCTTCGGGATAAGGCGGCACCACAGGTATGTTCTGCATCGTGTTGCTAGAGAGTGAAGACTGTTCGGATATTGCAGACACTCGAGACGATTCACGCTGAGCATTAAAGCGGCGTGGGGACCGGTTTGTACTGCCACTCGAAGTCGGTAAAGTTTCAGATGGTTGTCCTTCAGGCTGAGGTTGAAAACCATTCTCTAGACCCTCTTCTAACATGTTGGTGAGCCCGCTGTTGCCACTGCCAACAGTGCTAACGCTGGTTGCTCTGTCGGGAGGTGCATGGCCGTCGCGATCTCGAGCTTGCTTCTGACGCAGCTTCTGTTGTTTGCGCTTTAGACCATGTAACAGATTAATGATTATGTCGCGAATCCTGGGCAAGTATTTCTCTAAACTCTCAGCGCTGGCCTCTTGGCTCAGCGTCGCCTCAAGAATATGTCGCAGTGAGTCGGGGACGTTTCCTAAATCGGACGTGTCAACATGAATGGCAGTGAATGCGCGACAAGCCATGTTGAACTCGTAGCCCAGGCGCACATAAACATCTGACACCTGGCTGTCTGTGGCTTGTCCGCGCGACCATTGTGTCAAGGTTTCTAGAAGTTGTTTTGTTGCAACGAGCAGGTGCGTGACGCTCTTTTCGATCTGCGATAAAGGCATGTTCGAACCGCTACCGGAACCCTAGAGGGAGTCAGCATCTTGGTTACAGTTGGGCTCAGGCGTAGACGTGGGGCAAGCAGGGCTCGGCAGGGGCACAATCTTGCCTACGTTGCGAATTATATACTCACTTCACGATTCATCCTTCGAGAGCCAGTGGACTGTACAGATCTCGCCGAGGCGCTTGAGGCCCGAGCCTGTAGGGCTGGGGAGATGGATCGAACAGGAACATTGGGCGGTGGTCCAGGCTCAGCGCCAGGTGAGCGCCGATGGGCAAAGGCGCGTTGGGAACCGGATGACGGAGCTTGCATATCGGCTTATGTTTCTGGTATATCTGCGTTCGCGGTATAAAATATGTCGTCGATGGAGGTCGAAGGTGGAGGGGAGAGTAATCCCCGTTGAGGACAATAATTTGATCAAGCGCAGAGGGAATTGCTTAATGATCGGATTTCGGAGGCCTTCGAGGGGCAAGAGGCATCATCAGAACGAATGAATTGTAAAGAGATCGCAGAAGCGGATGTTGGTGTCGCAAGGAAATGACCGAGTTGTCGATATAGCGAGAGTACCGAGGGAGACTGTAGAAGAAGAGAGAGGTTGAGGTTGAGGTTTAGTAGAGTAGAGTACAGCTTGAGGGTACAATGGATGATGATGGTGGTGGATGGATGACCTGCAACTCATCAGTGACCCAATAGCTGAAAGTGCAGTGCCCAACCCAACCTTGATCCATTCATGGCTGAGTATAGCACTGTTTACACCCCTGCATTGCAGCACGTGCCACCACATCGTAAACCTGAAAGTATTTACCTAATGACCATTTTGGGTTTCTAAATCCCATTCACAAGATGACAAAATCCATCTTTTTTTCGTTTCCCTTTTCGAACATCCGTTTTTGTTGACATCCAAAAGCCGTTGAAGCTGTCGATTCTTTGCAATGTCTCCAGCAAGCCAGGCCCTTTTTGTTCTCGTCCAATAGTTGATCTTCACGATAAATCACCAGCCCACAAATACTGGACCTGTATTAAGGCATGAACCAGTAAGTTTTATCTATAAAAGATGGATGTTATGAAATCATTTACAACAAAACATCTCAAGTCCATGTTGATGTTATCCTCGATCTTCTTGCCATAATAGGGCCTGCTATATGCCGCAGAATACACTGTCGGCTAGGGAACGGCTTTAACGCTACGACTGTCTTGGCTACTTGTTAAGCATTAGACCCTCGTTTCATGGATCTGGGGTTGATAATACCTTGTTTCATGGTCGATGAACTATTTCGCTGATTCAAGCAGGTTTTTTTTAAATAGCAAGGAACAAAATGAGTAAGTCACTCTGTGTCACCTGAGGCTGACTTGCTACTCATTATTCTTTTCACCTTGAGCCAGTACCAAGATATTCACACAGTCCGCTCCTCAAGGTACTATAGGTATCACCGAGGTTGCCTGCTGGAAGCATGAAGGATGAAATCCACGAGTCACTCTGCGCCGTCTAGACCATTTGTTCTTATCTGCTCATCTACGCCAGCTACACTCCAGGTGATAATGGCAATCTTAGCAACCTTCTTTATCGCATAAGACTCCACCGTGTTTTCAGGTCAGCTGGCAGCGAGACGACGAGGTCATCGAATCCCCGAGGAACTTCAGCTTGATCCTCGGTTGACGCTATGGAAACACCAACTTATCTTCGGGAAATTTGGGCCACATGACCTTACAAAGGACCTGACAGGTTTGTGGATGCTACCCTGAAAGACTATGGGATACAGGAACTCATCTTGTCAACCGACCTTCTAGAACTCAACTTGGATGAATCTTTCAAGGTTACAAAGCTAACTTTACTTGCCCGAAAAATACAGCGGTTCCAGTAACTCTAGGCTGAGCATATTAGACTGCCTTAGACATGCAACGTTTTCTGTATTCTAAGCTTGGATCTGGAATTTTTGCTACCGCTTACTTCAAAATGGCTACAATTACCTAGACTTTACCCATATCCGTACCATCCTTATGGATCGAGCTGCATTTATTTGGTGGTTCGTGGAATGAAACTTGTCAGAATATGCATAACGTAACACCACGACAGTTCGTGAAGACAGAACGCGGATGCTGCTCACAGTGATTCCTTTCGAAAGGGCTAGACAATAATTTTCAAAGTTAACAGCCATACCATGAAGTACACTTGCTCATCTTGCTTTGAATTTTTCGAGCTCAGTTAATATCTGTATAAATGAAAAGCTCATGTAAGGTAACAAGAAATCTGTTCATCAGGTTACGGACATTTGGTAAAGGGTGTTCTCGACACGGAGGACTCTGAGAATACTCGCGTTTCGTCGACTACCGAATATTCTCCCATTGGATCTTCAATTCTTACGGTATCAAGAAAAGGCCTCTTGTTTTTTCTCGTCTCGTTTAGGAAAAAAAGAACTGAAAAAGATAAGAATGATTCATACAGTAAGAGGTGAAGTACTAGTAAGTCTTATGTCACAGACTTAAGGCCAAACAAAAGAGAACTGACATGATGGCCTGGCTATTTCGTATAGATGGGGCGACATTTTGGCCTCTTACACTGCCAAAGTTGTGCTCATTCCATCTTGCGGGTGATATTCGATGCTTCAACCACGACTCACACCATGCGGGAACGGGGTTTTACTTCAAAGTCCTATGCCGGTAATTGGATGAGCGCAGAGGGAACGGACAACTCGACGCGTAATCCCAGGAGACAGAGAATATACGCCCCAGGACTGGATGTAATAGAGTACAAAATACATGATGGTCTTATCTCTGAAGCAAGTATAGTAGTATCAAGTTTTCTGCAGTAAACACAAGGAGGAATGGGTCAACGGGAGCCGCTGCTTAGCCAATGTGATGCAATAACGATAAGATAGAACACGCTGTTTCTGGTACCAATTCTCTAAACAGAAAGGTGACGGGAACTGAAGGCCAACGTCACCTTCTCAACATAACGGAAGCGTGGCACGAAGTCTCTGTCATTATTACCAACGTAGGGTCAAAGCAACGATATCAGCGGACGGCTAATACAGTAGCGCTTAGAGGGTCGGCTGAGCCGCCGTTAAAGCTGGTGCAACGTTGACTTGTGACAAAAAGAACGCGGGAGAGTGGCTGTCATCCTGTTTGCAATACATGCAGTAAATCGAATAGGATCGTTGAAGTGGCTTTCCGGGCTGAACTTAGTAGCCGGCTCAGCCGTCGGGATTCCATTGTGACTTGTAAAGTCCGGTCGTGAGCTACCTAGTGATCGTTGCTGTTTGTTTGGAGTCTAAGCCCCAGAATGAAGCAACATGACGGATGTGACGGTGGTAAATAGAATGGATTTAAATCATGAGAGTGCCCGGTCACTGCAGATATGTTCGATCTGTCTCTTGTCTATAACAGCATTCCGCCTATATCCGTTTACCTGATCAGACACCTCTCAACATACAATTAAAAGATGGGTAATCGAAAGATAGCGATCATCGGTGCAGGCCCATCTGGTACGAGTCGCCTAATCAAGTGAAATAACCCTTTCACTAACGTACCTATCATAGGATGCTTGCTAGCAAGGCTTCTTTATCTTGCAGGAACAGAAGTTACTGTTTTCGAAGGAGAAGCTCATCCAAACTTTCGATCTCAAGGAGGTACTCTGGATTTACACACAGCTACAGGTCTTGCAGCTCTCAAAAACGCTCAAGTCTTTGATAAGTTTCTCAAACACGCTCGGTATGATGGCCAGTACATGGCCATCGTGGACAAAGATTTGAAATACCATCTTGAGCGAAATGCCGTCGGAAAATACAACAAGATCGAAGAGCGCCCCGAGATTGACCGTTCCAGTCTCCGAGAGATCTTGGCAAGCTCGCTACCCCAGGGTATGATCAAATGGGGTTACCATCTCACGAAGATTGAAGGCCGAGCGCTGGTTTTCGAACATACTACAATCGACGGATTTGACCTTATCGTAGGCGCAGACGGCGCATGGAGCAAAGTGAGAAAGGAAATCGATCCAATTCTAGTCCCAGAATTCGCAGGTATCGGGATGCACGAATTGGAGATTACAGACGCCGAGAATAAAGCCCCAGAGCTGTATAAGCTGGTGAATCGAGGAAGCATCTTTGCCTGCACAGATGGCAACCGCACGAGCATTCAACAGATGGGTGACGGTAGTTTGAACATTTACTGCAGTTTTGTGACTGACAACCCAGACTGGTTCAAGTCAGGGAACTGCGAATACGATCCTCATGATCTGAATGAGACGACGCAGGCGTTACTCGAGACAAAATTTAAGGATTGGGACCCTCGACTCAAACAGGCAATTGAACTATCAAATGGCCGTTGCAACCCGCGATCGCTTTTTATGCTTCCTGTCGGTAGCAGATGGGAGCATAAGCGAGGTCTGACCCTTATTGGCGACGCGGCTCATCTCATGACACCTTATGCTGGTGAAGGTGTTAACCAGGCTCTCGACGACGCGATGCAACTAGCCAAAGCTATTAACGGGTCGGTTGACCAAGACGATCAAGAGCTGGATAAGGCGATCAAGAATTTCGAACATGTCATGTTTGCGCGTGTTGGTCCTGTTCAGAAACTCACATGGGAATTGTTGCAGGATTGGATGTATACGCCAGGCGCGCCCAGAACTGTCATGGCAAAGTCAATGAGTAGACATGTGAAGCATCGGTTGCCATGGGTGCTTCAACCGTTGGGTGTGGCGGCGGTACATAGTTATTACTTTTTGAAGGACATGAATCTGGTAAGCTGAAGTGGTTAATGGAGAATAAATTGCAAGCCCGAATGAAATACCGGTATGAGTTCATGATGGGGATCATGCCGGAACTATCGGTAGTTGCCATTAATGAATGTTAGAGATATACCTCATCCTACCGCATGATCCCGATGTACGTCTATGTACATTCTTGACTAGTCCCAAATTCAGAAAACGCATGTGACCCATGGTGCTGATCATCCATCATAAGAACCCCATGTCCACGACTCTCACTCAGCCATAGCCTCGCAGAATTGCACCAACGCAACCCGCGCGCTCGCTACGGCTGCTTGAACGCGATACAATGGATAGCTCCCAGGCGCCGCTGATTACGGGCCATAGCGACGAGGAGGATGATCTTGAGTATGTAACCCAAGGGTCTCCCGTCGAGGCGGGCAAGACGGGTAGCGGGATGCCTAGCACATTTGTCTTGGCATTGACTTTCGCTGCTGGTATCAGCGGTCTACTTTTTGGATGTGTGTATCCGCCGCCGGATCGCAAAGGTTATGCTGACAGGTAGCTCTAGATGACACAGGCGTCGTATCTGCTACCCTCGTTTCGATAGGAACCTCGCTCTCGAACCGCGAATTAACCTCGATGGATAAATCGATCATCACATCTTCCACGTCGTTATTCGCCCTTGTGATATCTCCATTCTCGTCCGTTCTAGCCGACCGTCTCGGACGTAAACACGTTATCCTCTACGCCGACATTCTCTTCATCGCGGGCGCCCTACTACAATCATGGAGTTCCACGGTTCCGGTCATGGTCGCAGGAAGATGCATCATTGGCGCGGGCGTTGGCGCTGCCAGTTTCGTCGTGCCGCTGTATATTGCTGAGGTAGCGCCAGCTGCGCATCGAGGGCGCTTGGTAACATTGAACATTATGTTTATCACCCTGGGCCAGGTAATTGCGTATATTGTGGGATGGGCCTTCTCGACATATGGTTCCCAAGCGACAGGATGGCGATGGATGGTGGGTCTAGGTGCGTTGCCTGCAATTCTTCAAGGAGGCTTGATTGCCTTTATGCCCGAGACACCGCGATGGCTAGTCAAAGTTGGTAGATCAAGTACAGCCAAGGAAGTTATCCAACGAGTGAACGGCGATTCGTTGCAGCACAACGCAGACGCAGTCATCAAAGAGATTGAGCTTGAAGTACGAGAAGAGCATGAGGCGCAACGATTGCGTGATCATCAGGCATCTGGCCGATGGAAGTGGTTAGGTGGATGGAAAACTCTCATCAGTGAGGCGAGAAATCGCAGAGCTTTGGCTATTGCGTGCCTACTCCAAGGGCTGCAACAGCTTTGCGGATTTGTAAGTGACTGGGTACTACGTTTTTTACAGGTAGCTAACTACATTGCAGAATTCACTAATGTACTTCTCTGCGACCATATTCACAGTCATTGGCTTCCAAAGCCCTACGCTTACCTCAATGGTAGTAGCTGTGACGAATTTCCTTGGGACAGTTGCCGCGTTGGGACTCGTTGATCGAATCGGCCGGAGGAGAGTGCTACTATATTCCATACCATTCATGATCGTTGGCCTGTTGCTATCTGCATATGGATTCTCGTTCCTTTCGCTGGCAGCGGGAGTCAACACAACGCCGAATGAGCCCCCAGCTACGGCAGGACACGAGATGGCGGCCCTCACTATCCTTGTGAGCATTATGGTGTATGTCGCAGCTTACGCGCTGGGTCTCGGTAATGTCCCCTGGATGCAAAGCGAACTGTTTCCATTGGCAGTTCGGTCGCTTGGTAGCGGTGCAGCAACGGCGACAAGCTGGGCGGCCAATTTTGTTGTGGGCTTGACGTTCCTGCCATTGATGGATCTATTGAGCCCATCTTGGACATTTGTCTTATATGCGATGATATGCGGCGCTGGATATTTCTTGGTCTGGCGCATCTATCCTGAGACGGCGGGGCTGAGTCTCGAAGAAGCGACAGCGCTGTTAGATGACGGTTGGGGTGTACGATGATGCGTCCTGATTTAGATTATAGATATCATGACATTAGAGATACTGTACCTTGTGGGTTTGGCATCGAAACCATGAGAACATTCGTTTCCTTGGCCGTAGGATCGAGAGTGTTCGGTAGGTGATTGGGTGAAGTAATAAACGGCTTATACACGGTAAGTCACGGCTTGTCGCATAGAGAAAATAAATAGAAACACAAACAGAGAAGTACGGGAATTGGAAATGGCAATCGCTGTGGCCGAAGGGGTTACATCACCGTGCATGCCTAAGCTTCTTCGAGAAGTTTAAAGGTGGGACCAGTTTGGCATCCATCACACTCGGCCGGTTCCCTCCATTGGCCGGGACCTTTTGATGATTTGCGTAACTAAGCGAAATGCGATGCGTGTAAGATAAGAAAGGAGGAGGTTTTGGTTGATGGTGTTGACTAGGAAAAGAACCCGCAAGCATTGCGATAATGAGACAAGGCAACAATGCATCTCAACGGTTGGACAGATGACAGCCGATTATCAAAACATTAAGTTCATGCTGAATCCATGGGTCATAACAGTTCAGGGGCATATTCTCAGTAAACGAGTTGGTCCATGCTGAAGAGAAATCTTGGATCTCACCACTCACCCATCAATTACGACGATGGATCTAGGGGGACGGACAGCGGAGACTAGTAAGTATCAGGGGCATGGGAACCTTTGAAGCCCAACCATGGATCTTGGGACTGAATTGGGGAAAAATGTAATAGATTGGAATTTGGATAGATTGTCATCCATCCTTGCACGGCAACTCGGCCCCGTTGAGGCTTGAGACATACGGCCGAGAAGAACGGGCTGCTGTTTTGCTTACCAAGTGCATGGCGTGTTCTATCAGTAAGCTGGCTGCATCAAACAAATCGATCAATAATCCAGGCGGATGTAGCGTCTTGTCATTCGGATATAGGCCTCAGCTGCAGTGTAATAGTCAACTGTGCTCGGACCCAACTAGCCTGTGCGGCGCCGTGCCGAACGTGGATGCCGAAGAACGAGTGGATCTTCCTCTTCCGAAGCAAAGATTTTTTCTTCCTTTACCAGGTTTGTCTGGTTCTCGACTGACCTTGTCTCGTTACTCGGTGGTGAGTTTAGTAATGAATGGATCTCTGGTTTCATTTTCTCGGCAAACATCCAAGAGATTGGATTGGCACTAGTTTGGATATTTAGTACTACTTATACATGGCATCGCCCCTTGGTCATCGGCTACTTATTCCTTTATCTCGTCATGATCTTTGTTGTCTCTTTTCTAGTTTTTTTTTTTTTTTTTTTTAGAGAACAAACTGTTTTTATCAATTAATCAATTCCAGTCAATTCCTTCTCTTCGTCTTTGTCTGACTCGAAGTTCTGTCTGACTGCTTGACTTGACCCTTTTCGTACTGGCTAGCGTTGCGATTGCACCCGTCCATATCGCCTTTTCCCGACGAACCAACCATCCCGCATCTTCTGGACTCTAGCGTCATAGTTAGCAGGTCTGCAGCTCACAACAAGAACTAGAGAACTTTCTCAAGCTTATATACTGGACATATTCCACTCATCTTTATTTCTGTCTGATCAACAACGTATTAGACTATTCTGCATTACGATTCTCAAATTACAGCATATCTACTTGACTAAACTTCAGTCACATCAACGATGTCGGGGAACATCGTGGATCAGGAGCTGCTAGAGGCAGAGCGCGCAGCTTCTCCTCAGCGCTACCAACAGCGCGACAGTGCTGAAATTGAGCGAGTCATCTCCGCTTCCACCGTCTCATCATCCTCTTCTGAGAATTCGGCACGCCGACGAAGTCGTTCCATCGGCCAGTACAACAGCATCAGCCGCATCTCAACACAAAACGATCTCGAACGCCATCCCACTGAACTTAGCCGAATCCAAACCGCCCGCAGCCAGCACAATGCCACCGTCGGAGGCAGTCTACGCTCGCGCACTGCTTCGCGCGCATCTAGGAAGCCTCTGCCCAACTTTGGCGCTGGGAAGCCTTATCCGCCTCCCTTGCCTGAGCAGGAGCAGTATGTTGTCGAGTTTGACGGTCCCAATGATCCTATGCACTCGCAGAATTGGCCACTGAAGAAGAAGCTCATCACCGCTGCCGTCTTGGGTTTCACTACTATGACGTCGGCCTTTACCTCCTCCATCTTCTCTGCTGCGACTATGGTTGTCGCTGCAGAGTACGATGTGGGTAATGAGGTTGGCTTGCTGGGAACTACATTCTACGTCCTTGGTTTTGCTTTCGGACCTTCACTCTGGGCTCCTCTGTCTGAGTTGCGTGGACGTCGTCTACCAATTCTCGTCTCCGGCCTTGGTTTCTCACTCTTCTCGATTGCATGTGCCACTGCCAAAGATATCCAGACTATCCTGCTCTGTCGATTCTTCAGTGGTTTCTTTGGCGCTTGTCCTCTTGCTGTCGTTGCGGCTGTCTTCTCCGATATGTTCGACAACCGTACTCGAGGTACTGCCATTACTGTGTTTTCCATGGCTGTGTTTACCGGTCCTCTCCTAGCTCCTTTCATCGGTGGTTTCATTGTCGAGTCTCACCTTGGCTGGCGTTGGACCGAATACCTTGCTTCCATCATGGGTTTCTCAGCTCTCATCCTTGACGCTATCTTTTTGGAGGAGACTTATCCTCCAGTCATTCTCATCGCCAAGGCCTCTGATCTACGCCGCCGCACCAAGAACTGGGGTATCCACGCCAAGCAGGAGGAAATCGAGGTCGACTTCAAGGAGCTTGTCCAGAAGAACTTTTCTCGACCTCTGCGCCTGCTCTTTACTGAGCCCATCATCCTCTTGCTCTCTATCTACATGAGTTTCATCTACGGTCTTCTGTACCTTTTCCTTACAGCCTATCCTCTGGTCTTTGTCGGCGTCCATGGCTTCAGCTCTGGTCAATCCGGTCTTTGCTTCTTCGGCATGATCATCGGTCAGCTCATTGCCGGTGCTTCAGTCATTGCTCAGCAGCCTTGGTATATTCGCAAGCTTACCGCCAACAACGGTATCCCTGTTCCCGAATGGCGACTTCCCAGCGTCATGGCCGGTGGTATCTCTTTTGCCGTTGGTATTTTCTGGTTTGGCTGGTAAGTAACGTGTGAACCTACATTATGATGACAGTAACAATACTAACCTCTGCTAGGACTGGATACACTAGCAATATTCACTGGATCGTTCCCGCTCTGAGTGGCCTCTTCACCGGCTTCGGTCTCATGTCTATCTTCCTCCAGGCTCTCAACTACCTTGTCGACGCCTATCTCATGTTTGCCGCCTCCGCCATTGCCGGCAACACCTTCCTCCGATCTCTTTGCGGTGCTGGCTTCCCTCTGTTTGCCCGTCAAATGTTTAATGGCATGGGCATTCAATACGCCGCCACCCTCCTTGGCTGTGTCGCTGCTGTGCTTGCGCCTATCCCTTTTATCTTCTACCGATACGGTGCCAAGATTCGTCAGAAAAGCAAGTACGCTCCGACTGCCCCTCCCGTACCTGGGTCCGGGTCCTCTACTGAAGAGGAAGAGAAAGAGACCGCGAACGACACTGCCTTGGCGGCTGTCAGGTCTCGACGAGACAGTGTGGCAGGTGCTAACAGAAAGGAAACCGCGTAAACCTCACCACCATTTTCTCACCCTTTGCCAGTTGAACAACTAGCAACGATATCTGATGACATCATCGTATCATCTATCCTCTCGAAAGCAAGGCGTTTTCTTTGATTTGGGTTTCTTAGATGATGGCGGTGTAGCGTGTTTACCAAAAAAAAGTTGATTGTTTTTTAGATACCATGTTAGGAAATTTGCCCCAGATTAAACGTACTTGTCCATGATACGGACGGCTATGAACGTTTTGTACTCATGTAATACTCTAATTAATACAAACATGCTTAACTCAAACAGCGTCTCCGTTCAAACCCGGTTCCCTCTTGATGCTTATGACTTGGCGTATATCCTTCTCCAGTCTCGCCACAACCTCCTCATAGAAGCTTTGGCAGAAGTTTTCGTTCTCCAACCCCATGATCCCCAGCACGCTCTCCGGACACCAATTCACCGCCACCACGTAGTTCCAGCCTCCGCATTGCAACACCTTATCCTTGAACCTGCCGCCCGCCTCGTACTTCTCCAGCATAACGTTAAGGCTTGTTTCCGAGCCCGATGCCATGTCGAGCGCCGGTATCGCCTGCCCTATCATTACCTGAATCAGAACCGCGCCGAGGGACAACATCATCGGGTTGATGGCCTTGAAAGGCTTGCGCGGCTCGCTCTGCGGTATAGATTTTAGAGAGTCTGCCTCGTTTGATCTTCTGACGAAGTTCCTTGCCATGAAAGGTAGAAGGAGAGATTCTGAATGGGATACAGTCTTTTGGTTCCCCCGAAGGAATACAACATCGTCCAAGGTTAGGGCTCCCGTCAACCAGGGTGTGCTGTAAAGATGGAGAATACCCATGGAGATAGCAAGCGCGATCCTCAGCTTCTCCAGGAATTCGAGCTTTTGGAACTCTTTATCGCCTCCCTCTAGCATCTGCCGCAGCGTGACGGCCGAGCTGGATTCTGGAAAACAGGACTGCAGGTAGATACTAAACGTACGATGCGAATCGGCGATGTATCCGCAGCGTTCGACCATCGGGTGCCTGCGCTCCTCGTTCTATGAGAATACCGTCTCGCATAGGTCTGACTTGAGGATCGGGGATATTGCTTCATTAGGGACTGGTACTGTCCTGACGACCAGCCCATTCTTCGACATGACTGTCAGAGTCTCTGTTGATGTGGACGTCGACTCCCGCCTAGATATGAAACCCAGCGATTCGCGAAATCTGACTTTCCGACTTGGAGATGGAGATCTAGGATTACTGAGAGGAACACTTACCGCCGAAGGCGGCTTCGCGCTAGGTTCGCTCTTGGGCTCGAACTGGACACGGAGACTATCCCAGCGGGTTGGTCGTTGTACAACCTTCACCCTCACATCTTGATTTGAGCAGTCACTTTTGAAAGCAGGACTCTCATAGGATCCTCGTACCACGTGAAAGTCGAGGTTTTTAGCCACCTCATCCTCCACATCGCCGGGCACCAGGACGGCCTTCCTCGGCACCAGCTCAAGACACAAATCATGCGATTGAACGCAGCGACAGTTTGCTGTACTTCTGAGAATGTTAATTATGCTTTGAGATAGGCCGCGGATGAGTTTAGTGACCCTGGCCTGCGACCTATGCCGCCGGCTGGGCTCGAGACCGCGGCTCTGCCTAACGAGGTCGTGTAGAACCGAGTTGGCGGTCTTGATGCGAGTTGAAATCGTCCTTCCCTCTATTTGGGAAAAGGTGATCCAACCGGGCTGGGCCGTAACTATGACAATGTGGCCAGCCGACAAGATATCAGTATCCGACCCCCATCGGAATGTGCCTTTAGAATTCTCGCCCTCGACCCCTACGGAAGAGGATCCTTTCGAGGCTAGAATCAAAGCCGATGCTGCTGCTTTCAGAGCCATGGAGGGGAATACAAAGGTTACCGAGAAGGAAAAGGAGACTGAAGTACACATTCGCGAGGAGGCTGCGAAGGCCTTCCTTCGTCGAATGGAAGATATGAGACTTGCTCACGAGGACGCCACGAAGGAGATTGAAAAGGCTAGAAATGCCACCCGAGAGGAAATTCTAGCTTGGCTAAAGGACAGAAATGAAAGAGATAAGAAATACGCCGAAGCCATAGTTGCGGGTGATGAGGAAAGTCAACATCAGGTTGAGGTTGAAGCCGGGAAGATTGCCCAAGAGGAATTTGAATCTGAAGAAAAAGCCTTGGAGGTTCGGCTGATGCCTGTGGGCGATGGAAAGTCTCGTGTCCAGGCTGAGGGAAAATCAACGGAGAGGAAGGACAAGAAGCACGCCGAGGAAACAGCTTCTGGTGATGGGGAGACTCGGCCTAAGTTCGAGCCTGAGACAAATGCTAATGAAAAGCTGCGACGATTCAATGTCGAATCTCTTAGCAGGCCTAGACCTGGTGTACAGGAGCAGGGCCCGCAAACGGGACAATGGTTTCTGGGTTTCCCTCGAGCATAGGAAACTGGCTCGGTGACAAGAGACCCGCATCGCAGACCTTGATGTCGCCATGTTTGAAGTTGAGACTTGCAAGCTTGTTTTTTGAATTTGGGGGAGGAAACAGCTCCTGGTCCGTGATTCATAATAACAGCTGAGGGAATTCGAGAGGCATTAGTATCATTGAAGAGTAAATCACAGAAGAACCAGGCATGAGATATCAACAATGAATGGGCAACGTGATTATCCTTCGGGACCGGATGGAGATACAAGCAGCGGGTTCAAACACTTTCATAGACGGAGAAGTAGTTATTAACAACTAATTACTTACTCAGCGTCAATAAATGCAGCAAGTTGATCTTTACCAGATCTCGTGATGGGCCGCTGAAGGCTCGACTTAAGACACTTATATTCCTCACTCAAGTCCCAGGGACGAGTCATATAATAGAGGCTTGGGAGTCTGAATATCGTGATTTCTTATAGTATAAATGTAACAATAGTTGTACATTCAGATCCATTTTCGGACGGGAAAGCATCTGGTACAAATTTCAAAGGAAGTATGAATTCATGCAGGAACGAAGTCAGTATCAAAAGTACCTAGTTTACCAACCGCAACTTGAAGCGACAGACACATCGAATTATGAGTAACCACATAACTTTTGTATCTCTTATGTTTCCTTGGTAGAGTAAATAGGCTTAACTGGTCCAGCATTCCCCAGCACAGTTTCATAGATGACTGCCTCATTTACGGATATAACAACCCCGGTCAAATCGTCTTATACGATCGCCCAGTCTGGCTTGGCGCGGGAGGCACAGACTAAAAGAACCCCTGTCCCATAATTTTGTCAGCCATGACTCGTTCTACTAATCTGAATTTCGTTTTATTGTCGTCTCACTTGTTCATTCTCCCTTTTACACAAACCTACACTCAGCCTTACCAGGCTCTCTCTCTCTCTCTCTTTTTAAACCCACTTTCGTTAGAAAAAAAGAACATGCTATGGAGCTTATAACATTCCTTCTTCGAGTGGCCGCCTTCACTCTTTTCGCGGCTCTCCCAGCCGTTCAGGCTACTTACTATGACATCCCCTATAACATGACAGCCGGCGAAACTTTCAATGTCACCATCAACCAGAAAGTGGACCCAGACTCTGAGAATGGAAGAAATACCAATGCTTATCGCGTCTATCTCGCCCTGACGCCGCCTGGATGGGGCACAGGGCCTGTTTGCTGGCTCGAATACCTGGTTCCTCTATACGAAACACAAGTCAACATCACTATCCCTCCCGACGTGGCTCCCAAAGACGCCCGCATGTCACTTTCAACAACTCTTGTCAACTCCAGGAGAAGTCGCTCTCCGGTGACAGGGTTCGACTATAGCGGGAGAATGACGATCACGGGGTTGACTGGAAATTGGAGTCAGGCAGAGTTGGATGGACGGAGCGTGGGCGACCAGAACCAGATTTCCTGCTTGGCTTATAGCTGCGTTAGGGGTTGTTATGAGCAATATTATAAAGGGGATAAGGATGATGAAGAGTATTACGAAAAGACATATGATTGCTGGAAGGCATGCGCTAAGGAGTTCAATCCTTCAAATGCCGCGTCTTTGAATGCAGTGTCGTTTCAGAGCGTTTTGGCAGTGGGAGTCATGGCTGGATTTGTTCACTTGACAGCGAGTGCATTGTAAGCATCTTGATTCGTGTTATTGGTGGATTAATAGTTCAACGTCGAAGGCTTTTAATTAATATGAATAGCGAAATGATCTATAAACCTGAGCCTACTACGAGTTGATCAATCTAAACTCTATGAATTACTGGCTCAGTTCTTATACAAAGCACGCAAAGCATCCACCAACTCCTGCTCTCCTCTGACAGTCTTCTCATCGTAGACAAAATCCTCGGCAATAACTCCACCTGGCAAGCCAGCAGTTGTCATCTCCTTAAACTCTTCAGCATACACTTCAGGGACAATCTGTTTCCAGTAATCGAGCAGCTGGTTCTCCTCGACGAGTTTCAATTCAAATACCTTGCCGGTAACCTCCTCAACTATATCTTTGAGATCAACAGACCCGTAAGCTCGTGGACCAAATACGTTGAAGTAGTGTGGGCTAGTCTCGACAGATGAAACGAGGAGGGATCTTGCGGTATTTGAAGCTACATCCTTGAGGCCAACCTGAAAGTAACAAGTTAATATTGATTTTCTTTGCATTGTTCCTTTTTCCTGTGGAACCCTGGAGGTTACTCACTAGAGGAATCTTGTAATCGATGGGTGTGATCCACGAGTGTATGGTGGGATTCTCCTCCTTTGCGGCATCAAGAAGATACGCAAAATCTTCGAAAAAGTAGGTAGGTCTGATTATGACGACCTCTGGCACAGAATCTTTTAAAGTCTCATCCGAGATATAGTTCAACCGGAGGACACCCTGACACTAGTTAACTTGATAATCTGCTACGGAAAAGATGTTTTTATAGACTTACGATACCGCTTGAGTTCTGAGCTCCAATGGCAGACAGGATAACAAGTCTCTTGACATCTGCGTCTTTGAGTGCCTTCCTGACGTTGGTGGCAGATCGAGTAGCCCATTCCCCCTGATCAGTACCATCATAGGTAGGCGGTGGGATATAAAATACAGCATCTGAGCCTGTAAAATCGAGACTGCCACCATCTCCAACATCGCCTTTGACGGCTTCAAAGTTTGAATTCTGGATGAATTCGGCTGGAGCTTTGGAAGGGTCTCGATAAACAGCACGAATAGAAGGGTTGCTTTCAGAAGCCAAGAGAGCGCGGATCGTTTCTCGACCAGCTTTGGTCGAGGCTGGAACGATAGTAATGTGACGGGTCATATTGGTTGTGTCGTTAGATCAGTGTTGAATAGTATGAATAAAGTTGAACTTTGACATAGCAAATGGTCTGTTGGGCAGGAAGAGAGACTTATATACATGGTGTTTACACCTGAAGAAGAAATGTCGCCTTGATTCATGAGACATTCCTGCAT
Organism: Fusarium longipes; assembly: GCA_013618495.1. Classification (NCBI taxonomy): domain Eukaryota; kingdom Fungi; phylum Ascomycota; class Sordariomycetes; order Hypocreales; family Nectriaceae; genus Fusarium; species Fusarium longipes. The sequence continues at coordinate 20,013 of JABFEY010000040.1, read as the reverse complement.
CGCCGCAGTTCGACGTAATTCCACCATCCTCCGCAAACTCGAGAAGTGAAGTCCGCATGGATAAGGCGGGCTTTGAGAGTCCGAAGCACCGAAACCCCGAAAGGTGCTATTCACATTCGTTTAGGGTCTTGGCTTTGTGGATCTCGGATAAGCATAAAATGGGATCATTAGGTAGGTGTTGACGAAGCTTGTTTCCTGTAAGCTTACAAATACAACAGTGTCGATTTCATGAGGAGCACTTTTGCTATTGGATCTTTGCAAACAATCATCCCATTTAAAGCAACTGGAGTAGAGTCTGTGCTTCGTTTGCCATGGTCAATACGAGGATATAGGAACTTAACTCTAGACAATCGGAGACATCGGGCATGGCGCTTCATCTCCCTACAATGTAAACCAAGTAGATGCTTTTCTTTCTAGATGTTTGGAATCTCGGATAAGCAAAGCATCAAATGATCGACAACCAATCATGGGCCATCCTGATTCACCATCAAGTATCACGCCAATAACCCCGCATTAATATGAATGCACTAGGGTTATAAAGATGTGGATGAACTCTTGGAACGAAACAATCATTGCATTGTCAGCACTAGACCTCGAACTACAGTGTTTCCAATTATACCCATATCATGACACCATCTGCTACCACAGCCGCACCAACTGGGCAGTCCATATTGAACACAGCCAAGACTCAAGATGGCTCAGTAAAGCGCATCCATAAGATCCCCGAGTTTGCCACCAAAGAAGCTACTCGGCAATGGCAGCTGGAACAAATGGCGGGAGCATTCCGAGTATTTGCTAAGCTTGGATATGCGGATGGTAGCAGTGGTCACATCAGTTTGAGAGGTACATCAGTAAACAAACAGTTCATTCTCAGCGTCAGTCTAACAATATATAGATCCCGTTGATCCAGACACATTCTGGATCAACCCTTATGGTGTTCATTTTGGCTTGCTGACAGTCTCCGATATGGTCCACATTGATGACAACGGTAACCGCATCGGCGGCGCAGAAAAGCCTGTCAATACAGCTGGTTTCATCATCCATGCTGCCATTCACAAGCGTCGCCCAGACATAAACGCAGCCTGCCATCTTCACAGCCCTTATGGCCGCGCCTGGTCAACTTTTGGCAAACCTATCGAGATGATCAACCAGGATAGCTGCATGTTCTACGACGACTTAGCAGTATATACAAACTTTGGCGGTGTTGTTTTTGCGAGAGAGGAGGGAAGTCGACTTGCTGATGCCCTGGGCGCTACTAAAAAGAACATCATCTTGCAGAACCACGGTCTTCTTACATCGGGGGGCACTATCCGTGAGGCAGCAGCTTTCTTTATTGCTCTGGAAAGAGCATGTCAGGCTCAACTGCTTGTTGAAGCAGCTGTTACTCCTAATGGGTCTCAGCTCAAGAAGACATTGGTGAGTGATGAGGAGGCGCAGTATACAAAGGACAATACTGGGAGTCCTGAGGCTATGTATATGCAGTTTGAGCCTGAGTATCAGATGCTCCTCAAAGAGTCCCGGGGTGATTTTCTACTATAATGCAGGATACCAACAATCTACCAAGATAGTCAATTGCTATAAGACTATACCTCGTCAGTTCGGATAGACGGCCCTTTGGGTAAATCCTCCGGCAATAGTACACTACAAATAGATAAAAACCACTAGAATAACTTGGCAGTCCGAGATTATACTATGCAATTTAGCCAGCTTGGCAATTGGTATATAAATTGACACTGATGTTGTGACTGGCTGAGGCACGGGACATATTAGTGTACTTGCAGGGGCAAATACGACATGGAACAGATATAAATTGAGGGGTTGTGTCTCATTCATATTCTTACAATTCTTGATCATCTCGATCGACCTAAATTGAATTTGCGAAAGATGAAGTTTATGACTTTGGTTAGGACCTGTTGCGCGCTCAATTGGCCGCAACAGGCTCTATCTGCAGCACAGGCAAAGACTTCTGCACCTACCGTCACCGTAAAGAACGGCACATATGCTGGAGTTCATAATAAGCAATATGATCAAGACTATTTCCTTGGGGTTCCCTTTGCTCAGGAAAGTCTTTGGCACAATGTTCTGGCATGCCTAGCTAATACTTGCTCAGCCTCCTGAACGGTTCTCAGTAGCTCAAGGGCTCAATACCTCATGGAATGGAGTCCGAGAAGTCACCGAGCTACCAGTACATTGCTATGGGTATGGCTATGATCAAGATGGATACGAGCAGTCGGAAGATTGTCTTTACCTCAACGTCATTCGACCTGCGAACCTGAAAGCCACCGCGGGTCTCCCCGTGGCCGTTTGGTTTCATGGAGGAGGCTTGACCATGGGTGGTGCTTCTGACACAAGATATAACTTGTCATTTATCGTCGAGCAGAGCGTTACTCTTGGTAAGCCCTTGATCGGCATCGGTCTCAACTATCGTCTATCTGCGTTTGGTTTCATCACTGGCAAAGAGGTTTTGAAAGAGGGAGCTTCTAATCTTGGTTTCCGCGATCAACGGCTTGCACTCCATTGGATCAAAGAGAATATCAAGGCTTTTGGGGGTGATCCTGGCCAAGTCACCATATTTGGAGAAAGTTCAGGCGCTGAGAGTGTTGCAGCCCAAGTCTTTGCGTATAACGGTGTGTTAACAGAGGCCCTTACTCTATGACCCCTTTTTTAACAGTGGCAGGGCGCGACGATGGTCTCTTCAGAGGAGCCAACGGCCAGTCTGGCTTCGGTGCTCCGCTTGGCCGATATCCTGGTGGTTTCAATGCAACTCAAGGAATGCAGGCTACATACGACAGATTAGTTGGCAAGGTTCCATCGTGCTCTTCCTTGGTCGGGTCAGATAAGTCCCTACCATGTCTAAGGAAAGCACCTTTTGATGAGATCAACAATGCAATACTTGTCACAACCACCGGTCTTGAATGGGCTCCAGTTCTGGATGGGGACTTTTTTGCAGACTACTACACTAACCAACTAGAAAAAGGAAACTTTGACAAAGTACCTATCCTGATTGGTGCCAATACAGACGAAGGAACGTCCTTTGGCAGAAACAGGAGACCTGATGGTGGCAACATCGATACAGATGAAGATATGCGAGATGCTATCGGGACTATAATTCCGCCTCAGGTGGAAGAAACCACGGGAAATAGCGTTGACGAGCTTACTGATGAGTTGATGGAAATATACCCGAATGATCAAAGGGTTGGCATACCATCTTTAGAGTCTTGGCCACATATCATCAAACCAGGCGATTCATACGCTGAGCTACTTGGAGTACAGTATCGACTATCAACTGCTCTGTTCGGAGACTTTATAATGCATTACCAAAGAAGGCGTATGAACAAGGCGTGGGCCAAGAATGGGATTCTGAATTATGCGTACCGCTTCAACATCGTTCCCAATGAGCAAGCTGTGTATGCTGGGGTGACTCACTTCCAAGAGGTAAGTATGTTTACTCGGTTCTTTTCTTGAACTAACTGTGCAAGGTCGCTTTTGTCCTGTACAACATTAATGGATACGGATACTCTCGTAATCCTTTTGGTGGCCAAGGATCATATCCGGGTGATGCAAAGACGATGGCCAAGACTATAAGCACTGCGTGGATTAACTTTTTCAATACTCTCGACCCCAACGGAAAGGCAGGGAAAGATCTTTTCGGTGGTAAGGAATGGCCTACTTATGACTTGTCCGGTGGTCCTGATGGAAAGGGCATCGTTTTTAACATCAACGGGTCCGCAGTTGAAGTAGACAACTGGAGATCGGATGGTCTGGAGTGGATGGCTAAGCACGCTTTAGATGTCTTTGGTAATTAATACAGGAACTGGCTTTCGGGATGCAGATAACCTTTCAATTATCGACCACGAGGCGGAAAGGCTGTAATATAATGCTGTGAATAGCATCAAGAGGTCTTTTGCATACTTTGGCGTCAACATTGCGATACCAAGGGCATTAGTGGATATTATCGACAAGATTTCGATACAATTGGTTTGATGCTAGTTAGATTTCGTCCAAAGTACATACACAGGACAACCCGGTGATGTGCTCATATGCCTATCCCCCTCCCGGAACAGCGTCTGGCCCCAAAAACTGATGCTGAGATTTGACTAGTCTTATTCTGTAGCGAGATCCCCAGGTGATAAAGGCAGTTGATGCGGAATAGGCAGCGGTTTTGGTACCGAAAGATCTCTTAAGCATTTCGGCCTTCGCAGAACATAGGACCAAACCCGTTCTTGGTAGCAAACCACCAAGCCTCATTAACCTGTTTCCTAGAACACCAATTGGTCATGAGGAAGGCGAGTTTCAGACCACGGTTACCGTCACTCTTGCAGTCCCAGTCCCAAAAGTTACACTTGAGATTATCCTTGATACCATTGCGAAATACATCCCCGGCAACTTTCTCCCCAATATCCTTTCCGGTAATTGTCCATCTGTTCAAGGTTTGTCCAGGCGGGTTGCCGCCGTTAACAGGTCGAAAGTCGCATTTCTGGTCAAACGCCAGTGCGGTTGGAAGAGCGAGAGCTAGTACAGTTGAAGGTTTCATGGTTTAAAGAGGAACTGTTGTTGTTACGTAGTGGAATCCATACGGTTGAGTGTATAACAATGGGTGTGTAGAATATGGCTGACGAGTAGGTAGAATTGCCTGTAAGCTGAAGGGTGACTTGCTTGCTTTTCTGTTTTCGTCCCTTGAGGTGCATGGGAGACTTTGTAGTCGAGGAGAGACCATCTTCTTATATACCGCGTCGTATAATTCAAGCCGATGGATTGCTCACTTCAAGTTCATACCCACACTGTTGCAACTCTAATCTCTGTATGTAGATCCTTGTCTATACGGTCTAGGGTATCAACTCGAGAGTAGTAGTAATAAGTATCGAAAACTCGCGACTACCAACCGAATAGAGAAGTAGTCAATAAACAGGAACTGAATGTACAAGTTCGAGTCCGATACCGAAGGCAAACTCAACAAGAGTGGATTGTTTCCCAACCCTTTCGCAGTCGGTGGAACTCCGAAGGATTTTCGGATCCGAATTTGGCAACTGGGGATTTATTTATACAGCCCCTGCATTTGCGACAAAGAGTTCCTCCGAACATTCTGTTGCTTATTAATAATTCCCTTCAAATAAAGATCATCCTTTCAAAATCATGGTCTTGTGGAAACCAGATTTCTGTCCTCTACGCTCTACAAGTCCTCAAACGCATCAGCATGTCAGCCGAAGATAGCAAGCCCGAAGCCACTTATGAGGCGGGCTGTCACTGTGGTTATATTGGCCTTTCGGTTACTTTATCTCCTCCTCTGCCTGAGCATGAAGTTTTGACCTGCAATTGCTCCATTTGCCGTCGAGGGGGTTATCTTCTTGTTTGTCTGACTCACCTTATTCCTGTCTTTATCCAACGTGAAGGAACCTAGCTAACGTACATGTCCCAGACACAACACATAAGAAAGTGACATGGCACAATGGCTCGGACAAACGTGTCACTCGATACATGTTCAACACCAAAACCCGCGACCACATGTTCTGTCCCAAGTGTGGTGCCAGCATTGGTATTGACTATGAGAAGAAACTGCCTGAGAATCCCCTTTATGGTATCAGTGTGCGTACTGTCCACCATGAGACCAGAAGAACATAGAATGACTGACAATTTGCAGGTGCGACAGTTTAACAACATCGATCTAGACTCGCTCCGGTATAAAAAGTTTGACGGCGCGCACAAGATGGAACCAGCCGTTGATTTGTCGGGCGAGGAAATCGACCTCAAGACAGGCGAGCCACCTATTCCTGCTTCCATCTAGACTACCTACCTAGTCTAGTGTCTGAAATGGGGAATTGCCAAGAAGAGTTGGTGTTGTGGTGTTGCTCGTCTTGGGAAACAGGGATAGAAGAGCACCAATGAATGATTGAGATGATAGCTGAATGCTTGCTGGGTCCCAAGCCATTTACGCAAGCTTTTGAGGGTGGAGATCAACGATCGTATCATGTTGATGTGCTGCATCAACGTTAGTGTCACTGGCAGTTCCCTGTTAGTCTGTATCTTCCCTGTCTGGCTGAACAAGTTATCCTGAGGCCTTGGCTATAGATCAGCGATTAGCAGCCTTGGCTTACATGTACCCATGATAGGATGGTAGAAGGAAAGTTTCCACCACCTATACAAAGTGTATGAGTTTGCACATGATGGAGAGAATATTGCTCAAGATGAGAAGAATCCATGACCATTCACTTCAGTAGGTACCTAGGTACCTTCAGAATTAAAAGTCCAGCCACGATTGCGGGGAGCTTTACGGGCTCCCCACTAGCCACTGTAGGTAGCTTCCCGCCCATGGATTTGACGCGGCTCTAGGTTGACATCCACTAAAAATGATCGACCCGGGGCCAAAGCTCCCTTGCTAATCGACGTCATCGACCTTAAATCATGCCTCATGTTTCCTTGGTTGATTGCGTTTACAGCAGCCATCCCAAACCGATGAATCAATCGCAATGGGCCAAGTAATGTTATTTGTGTGACGCTAATTGATTTTCAGCTGTTGCGTCAATATTTCTTTCATCTCTCCTCCTTCCCCTCTTCGTTTTTCTTCTCCTTCCTCCTTTCTTCCTCCTCCTCCTCGTCATCATCTATTATACCCAACCGGGAGCTTGCAGTTTCCCAGCTGCTACAACAGACTCACCATCATGTCGCAGTTTGAGCAGCAGACCATTCCCTCGGCCGGCCAGCATTATAGTGGCCGGAACCGTGTTCCTAATGTTAAGGAGTTTATGGACCAGTTGGATCAGAACAAGAAGCAACGTGACGCTCAGATTGACCAGCAGCTCAAACAGAACAATGCTCACGCCGATACAAAAGATCACAAACAAGACAAAGCCCAAGCTATCCGAGACCAAAAGGACATTCGAACCGTACGTGATCCGGTTACAGGGAAAGATGTTGGAATCCGAGACGCAGATTTCGACTACAAGGAAGCCGTCGAGAACCCTATGGTATGTTAGTCGCAGGCCAAATGCCGATTCAGATCTAATCTTTCTCTAGATGTCAGTTCCCAACGAGAACCTAGGAAAACCTGCCACTATCGCAACCTCTTCAAAACAATCTGGAGAAGAGTACCGTTACGCTCAAGATGTCACTGCGCCCCCAGACCCTGTTAAAGAGGGTGCAACGTCAGATGTACCAATTCGAAGTGAGAAGACCTCTGTCGTGTTCTACAAGACTCCTTCGGTTAGCTATGAGCCCATGTTTGCTATTCTTGAGCAACGCTCCAATGTCTTGTGCATCGGTATCTTCTGCGCTATTGTGTTCATTGGAAAGATGTTTGGTGGCCGTCTTTTGGGTCTGATTCCCCTGGGCTTCTGTGTTGCATCAGGCGTTTTCCTATGGACGAAGGATCTGATCCGTCAAGGTAGAGATCTCGAATGGTCGAGTGAGCAAGAGCGTGGTGAGACTGCTACCGCAAATTTAATCCCTGAGTCAGTCGAATGGATGAACACCATGTTGGGAGTCATGTGGGGTCTCATTAATCCCGATATGTTTGCTGCTGTCGCAGATACGTAAGTTGTCTTTCTCAGACATACACACCCTCATGTTAACAGAAGCAGTCTCGAAGATGTTATGGCCGCCTCTGTTCCCGGTGTCATCGAGAACGTTCGTGTCGCAGATATCTCTCAGGGCAACAATCCCATCCGTATTCTCAACATGCGCGCTCTCCCTGACTCTCACGTACAAGATATAAAGGACGAACAGCACCGACAGAACGAGAAGACCACCGACCCCGAAGAGCTTGCAGCCAACGAGCAAGCCGGCTCCTTCTACAACCTCGAGGTCGCCATTGCATACCACGCCAAGCCTTCCGGTGGAGATATCGCCTCCAAGGCTCGCAACATGGGTATGCAGCTCGTCTTCTACCTCGGTATCAAAGGGCTTTTTGGTGTTCCATTACCCATCTGGGTCGAGCTCCAAGGTCTTGTTGCGACTGCCAGAGTCCGACTTCAGTTGACCCCTGATCCACCTTTCCTCAAGACTCTGACCTTCACGCTCATGGGTATTCCAAAGGTTCAGGCCGGATGCACACCGATGATTGAGAAGGGTGTCAATATTCTCAATCTGCCTCTCATTTCCAACTTTGTGAACTGGGCCATAGGTGCTGCCGCATCGATGTACGTAGCACCCAAGAGTCTGTCGCTTGATATCGGCAAGATGCTCCAGGGCGACGACATCAAGAAGGAGACTATGGCACTCGGTATCATGTTCGTTCGTATTCACAAGGCCACTGGTCTCAGCAAGCAGGATGCGCGTGGAAGCAAGGGCGGCGGTTCTGACCCTTACATCACTATTAGCTGGAGCAAGTTCTCCAAGCCTCAGTTCTGCACCAGAGTTATCCAGGATGATCTCAACCCCGTTTTCGAGGAGAGTGCAGGTCTCCTGGTCACTGCTGATCTTCTCAAGGCCGATGAACAGCTATCAGTCGAGCTTTGGGACAGTGACAGATCATCCGCTGACGATGTCGTTGGCAAGGTTGAGCTCAGCATCCAAAAGCTAATCCAGCACCCCGGTAAGATGTTCCCTCAGGTTTCCAAACTCCGAGGTGTCAAGGCCGAAAGTGAGATGCCCGGAGAGCTTCACTGGGAAGTGGGATTTTTCGGCAAGACACAGTTCCGTAAGGCTCTTCGAACAGATGGTCGGGATCTGAGCCTTCCCAAAGAACTCGCAGACAAGCCTGAGCTTCAAGAGGACAAGGGCGCTATCGATAACAAAGAGGAAGACGCTGTTATTCACACTCCTCCCGACCCACTGTGGCCTTCTGGTATTCTGAGTGTTGTTGTTCATCAGATTGTTGGTTTGGAATTGGCCAACATCAAGGGCTCCAACGGAAAGCGAAAAGGTCGTGAGTACGAACCAGCCCGCCCTGAGGCTGGCGAAGTAAAGGAGGAGCAAGCCAAGACTCTCCCCAGTTCTTACTGCACCATCCTTCTTAACGATGACCTCATCTACAAAACTCGAACAAAGGTCGTTTCCTCCCAGCCCATCTTTAACGCAGGAACAGAAAAGTTCATTCGCGACTGGCGTTCTGCTATCGTCACTGTTGGTGTCCGTGACTCGCGCAACCGACAGCATGATCCCCTCATTGGTGTTGTTCCCCTCAAGCTAACCGATATCCTCCAAACCAGTAGCGAATCTACCAGGTGGTATCCTCTTGATGGAGGTATCGGCTTTGGTCGCATCCGCATCTCGCTGCTGTTCCGTTCTGTCGAGCTTCGCCTCCCTCCTCCTCAGCTAGGTTGGGATATTGGTACCTTCGAATTTACGTCTAATGTCATTACAACGACCACTTATGCGCCGGCGAACCATGTCAAGCTTCGACTCCGTACTGGAGGTTCCTCCGCCAGCGTTGGCAAGAGCTCTTCCACGCGTGAAGCTGACGGCATGTCATTCAACGTTAGTGGCGAGAACGGCAGTGAGCGTGTTCGCCTGCCAGTTCGTCATCGCTACAGCTCGCCTATCTTTGTGGAATTTCACCTTGGTGGCAAAAGACATGCCGACGCCTATGCCATTCTCTGGCTCCTGGAGCTGGTTGACGGCGAAGAGAAGGACTTTGATATCCCTATCTGGAAGTGTGATAACGGCTTACGACTATCCCAGAATTACATCACCGAGGAGAACTATAAATCAGTTCCTGATATCGATATGGAACAAGTTGGTCGACTCAGGTTCCGCGGACGCTTCTCTCCGGGAACCGATTCGGACCACATCAAGTTTGCCAGCTCCAACGACGATCGTGAGACTATTGAAACCTGGGAGGCCTGTTACGCAGAAGGCGTGCGCAAGCAGGAGGTCGAGACTGAAGTACCTCCCGTGATCCAGAAACTACACGAAGAGTCATTGACCCATGGTCGTGACGTCCTCGCCCAGGCTGATGAGAAACAAAAGGCCAAGTGGTTGGCCAAGGATGGCACTGACTGGAGCGGCGCTTTTGGTGAAGATCCATCTGCTTTGATGTCAGCAGAGAGGCACAGCCAAGACAGCGAAGAATATGATGACTTCGACGAGGACGACTCCGATATCGATCTTGGCATCCAAGACGGCGATACGGAACCGACAGAGCCTTCTGAGAACGGCCGCCGTTCGGTAGACACCACAGGCACCAATGCAACAAGTGCGACATCCGATTCTCAGGCTAGCTCCAGCAGCAAGAACCCGATCAAGAAGATCAAGTCTTATCGTTCAGATAGCCGCGACATGCACAGAAAGCACCGGGGTCTCATGCAGTGGCGCCCAATGCGCAACCTGCAGTTTGCAAAGGATGAGGCCAAGTTTGCAGTTCGAAAGGTGGCCAAGCTTGGTGCCCTGGATGGCAGAAAACCCGATGTCGAGACTGAGATTTAATGAGCTATGTTTCCTTTGTAGTAAGCGGTTAATAAACGGGAAGGAGACGGGTAAACGAATGAGATTGATGATGGCACGAACGGAGTTATTATAATTAGGTATTGTATAATAAACACGAAGTAGTCTTATGCAAAATGAACAAAATTGTTAATTTTACTTGCCGACCATGCAACCATAACCCAAAGTCAATATAGTACAATAGTAGGCAGAATCAAACAATGAAGAACAGATTTTTGAAGGGCATTTGTGAGGTTGATGCAATTGTCTAATAGGAACACAGGTTTGCTTGGTAGGTCATGTTCTTTTTTCTACCTACTATCTAAGTACTCATTGAGTCTCAGGTTTGGCCTTGAAGCACGTGAGCAAACGATAGCTTCGCGCCGATCAATTGATCGAAGAATTGCTTGTCTACTTGTCTTCTCCAATGCTACAGCAGTTTTTTATCCAACATCTAAACTATACTTTGCAACGCGAAGTTTTACCAGAAGATTAACGGTTTTATTGATACCTGTCGTGTGCATCAAACTTGCAATCGACTGCTGCCTTTACATTGCGCTACATCGCGCCGCGCCGTGTTAAGGCGTGTCAAAGTTGAGCATGAACTTCAACACCATAAACCATGGAAACCCAAGCCAAAGTATCCGGAAGGCTAAACCACCTCCACAAATCACGAGCTATGATTCCATATCGGACAGTGCGGATTCAACAGATCCTCTAACTGGACATGCACGACCAGAAAACCACAGCCAAAGCTCATTTAAGCAACATCCAAGATCCCTTATACCGAGTAGTCGGTCAAATATTGCTGGTGCTTTGGAAAGTTCACCTTCATATCCTGACTCTTACACAGAGGTTAGCGTCGAGAGAGGTGGTATTGATTCGCCGGTCCTGTCGGATCTGATTTCACAAGGAAGACCCATATCAAAACCAGTCAACGTCTTGGCAACGTTGGAGCCAAGCGAAACGTTCACTGGCCCTTCCAGCAATGCGGCGTCAACAGCGCCAGCTCGAGGAAGGGGCAGGCCTAAGGGGTCAATGAACAAACTCAAAGGGCTACCAGGGACAGCCGCAGCAGGTCGGCAGGCCCGACAAATCAAGCCGCGGCCACATCCTGATGGTTTTGTAAGCTTTCCCAAACGAAGAGGGCGCCCGCCAAAGCTCCCGTCGCCCCCTCCACGAGAGCTTTACTATAGCACAAACGTGCAGTTCTTCCCTTTTCTGTGTGAGTGGTTGGATTGCAAGGCCGAGCTGCACAACCTTGAAACACTACGACGGCATGTCTACATAGTCCACGGTGACTCTGTTGAGTGTCTGTGGGGAAAATGTGGGCGTTTAGAGAAGCCTCCAGAACTTGAAGATGACGAGGGGTTTGAAAAGCATATTGAAGAGGCGCATCTAGTACCTTTATCGTGGCATGTTGGCGATGGGCCAAATAACCTTGCAGAGCGGGGTTTGCAAAATCAGGATAATGAAGATATACCGGACTATCTCAAAGACGAGCATGGCAATCAAGTCACTCCTTCGATTAGGGACCAAGAAGAGGAGGATCTATTAACGTGGAGGAAGAACCGTCGCAAACTCAAGGAGTTGCTTATCCGCATGAACGATAGTCTCCCTGATGACCCCGACCAGGTTGACAAAGAGGACGCCGTCAAACAGCAAGATGTTTGAAGGCTTCAATCGCTGGAAAGCTTTTAGCATCTGACATCTTGCCGACTGACCTGATACATCCCGAAAGTGAGATTCAAGGTTTGGTTTCGGCCTCGATTAGCTAAAGCTTGAGCGCCTTATCATTCAGCATGGCATTGGCGTGCTGTACTCAAAAGCTTCATTTGCCCAAAAGGTGTCAGCTGAAAGCTCCCATTCTACGGATGACCACCTGAAAAGGCCCAAAGGGGACAAAATCACACGATACGCTTAACTTTCAACCGTCCTGCAGTCATGATTGGACCTTGCCGAAAGTCGAGAGGCTTGGAGTCAATAAGCAGCCCCGGCAGACTAATGGCTTGATTATTTTTGCATGATTTCATAAGACGAGATCAAAGTCTTAATTCCCCGATTTTCCAGCTTCCAAAGCTTATGAGGCGTTCAGCTGAATGGTCTCAACTAGAATATCATTGGCATGTACGCATGAAAAGGTTTATCTAATATCCCGAACATCCAATATGGAGGGACGGGATCCTGCAGCAGATCGATGCTATAATCGCTCAATGGTTTCTGGGACTTTGGTAATATAACCAATCAATTTGAATATCTCTGGAAAAGAGCAAAACGTAATACATTTAATCATTCCAACATTGAGTCCCCAACACCAAAAGTCAACTTCCCAATCCTGCCAAATTAAATAATTACGAGAAGAATCAATTGCATTTTCCATCCTCAGGATCGCAGAAATCCCGACCTACTTACTCAGAGGGCAAGATGATTTAGTCATTTATGGACTCTTCAACCCGCCATTAGGCTATTCAACATTTCAAGATTGGGTCCCGAGCTTTCTGCTACTACAGGCCCGTGTAAGCCTTGATCGGGTAGTTTAGTAGTGGCTTAGTTGCTGCCAACCAGAGGGTTCTGGACCTGGATGAGACCAGGCGCAGCAAGAGTATAGTTGGGAACGTCGTCGGGAGTGGAGATGTTGCAAGAAGTAGTCAAAGCAGCATGAGAGAAACCCGAAGCGACGAGCTCGAAGAAGGGGAATTGAGCATCGACAGTGACAGTGTTTCCCTCCCACTTAACATTCTCGGCCTTCACGCTGTAAGGAAGCTGCTGCCCAACGGTGTAGGTGATGTAGAGATCCTCATCCTTGTGAGACTCCTTGAGTGTAGCGCTAAAGGAGATGGTCTGGTCCTTGGGCTCCAAAACACCAATAGGACCACCGTTAACCGACAGGCCAGGGAAGATGGGGAGTTTGATCTGAGCGATGTCCTCCTTGCACGATCCGGGCACGACAAAACCCTGTAGAGCAGACCAGGCAAAGGAAGCGGGGACAGTGGTGAGGAAGGGAGACTCAGAAGGAACCTGTTCGAGATAGAGGCGGTAGAAGCCGTTCTGCTCACCCTCCTGGCCAATGACGGATGAGACGAGGCGTACAACATCATGAGCACCCTCCTTGCTGAAGATGACATTTGCGTCTTGGAGAGCACCGAGGACGGCATCGGTGAATGTAGCGGCCAGCAGGATAGCGGTCTTAAGATCGCTGACGGGGAACTGGTACTTGCAGGGCGAAGGGGCGAACTTGCCCGCTGACTTGAGGGTGAGCAGTGCACCAAGAGCGTGCTGCTCCTCTTGCTGTTGTGGAGTGTTAGTTTGGTATACCATAAGCGGTGATAGCCAAAAGGTGTACTTACAGCAATGACGGTCTTGATGATCTTCTGGGCCTCTTCAAGCTTATCGGCATCTACCTTGTAGCCCTCTACGCTATTGGTGATGTTGTAGAGCAGAGAGCTGAAATAGGCAGTCTCAAAGAGCTCATTAAAGGCAATGAGCTGGAAGGCTACAGTGGAGCCATCGCCGAGAGACGTAGGTAGAGGAGCTCCAGGTAGCTTCCCGCCGGCCTGGAGGGCGATCTGGTTAAGCTCCTCAGCATTGGGATTGGGAAAGCCATTAGATGAGGGGATCCTGTAGGATCGAGGTAGGATGCCAGCAAAAGCAGAGCTGATGAGGCCTGCAGAGGCAAAGAGCGTGGAGAAATGCATATCTGCTTCAGAAGGGAGTGAGTGTCTGCTATGCTGAAAGTGATGGTGTGAGAGAATGTGCTATGGGTAGCTTAAACTGGACAGTGAATGTGGTACTTGTTAATGAATATCAAAGAATATTTGAGGGGAATTGCTCGGGTGATATATATGTTAGAGAGTTCAATGGTCTCAGTACAGTTTGGTGAGACGCACGGCATACGCCGACAGCAAAGAGAAGGGTCTCTCAGCTGGTATCAATTGAGTTCATGGCGAGGTTACCTCTGAGGAGTTCGGGGCAGGTAGTTTGAAGGTATCATGACGACATGTATCTCACCGAGAGAATGCAACGAGATTGGGTCTCTCGAGTCTTAGTTCTTACGGTACAGCTCTACATAGTACACTGGTCGGCGATGTTGCAACCTCTACTACTAGCCGAGCTAGCGATTTTGACCATCGTCAGCGCGGCTAACACGGCCGTGGCTTCAGAGTCCCAGCAATGCTGCACTGCACTGTACGCAGTAGTTAGCTATTCCTGGAGTAGGATCGGGGAATAGCGATAGTGTGGAGAGACGATGTTACCTTGGATCGTTCTTCGTCATAGACAGAGGAGAATCAACTGGAATTAGGTAATAGATGGCTGGGTTATCTAGGAGTTGATACTCGTATATTGTGTCTTGCTGCTGTGATTGCACACATCGCCAAGTACATCTTAGTTGTGGAACTTAATGGGAGAGACAGGCAAACCATCAAAAGACATGTACTGATTCTTAAAAGACAACATGTCTGCTTCATCGACTTTGGCTCGGCTCTTCTGCCGTGTGGCTGAACGCAATTCGAATAGTAAGCACAACCAAAGGGATGGATGTATGTCAAATCCTACTCCGCCTCATGAGTCCCCCATTTCTAGTGCCAACCTTCGGATCCTACCGTACAACCAAATTTGGTTGGTAGGGCTTAGACTTGACTATTTTAGTGGGGATGGGCTTGTGAGAATGAGGTCCCTACAACTTGCAACGGCTCTTGGGTTATCCGGTGCTAAATAAGGACTTTGGTAAGCGGCGAATGAAACGTGATCATATCACATCGTGGTCTCTGTATCATATTTTTCAAGCATAGCTATGATCGGAATGTTGTCTTTACCTCTTGGGCTGCCTTGTCTTGTCACCATGGGAGAGTAAAGTATTGATAGTACTTGCATCTGATATGATTGGTGCGGTCACTGTTGGTCTTGTATTGGTCATCATTTGAGTTGTAGCACTTAGACTTGTGAACATGAAGGATGTCAGCACTTGGGCTAAGACTTTGATGAACTACAAAGTAAGATTGGCAGGGCAGATCTCTACGTTAATGAGAACTAATATCTGCAGCAGTTACAAGTCCCTGGGATTCGCCCTCCCTTTTCGATTGCGTCTACCTCCATTTTGAGTCGAAACTCTGTCGATGCTCTAACAGTAAGTTGATGTTTAACTTACACGTGTTTGCATGCGATGCGAGTTTATTGTTTAACCATAAACATAGTCAAACTTCCCTTAATTTACGTAGGTTGCAGAGAGTTCTGGTGTAGGTAGTTAAAGTATGAGCCGTTCATGTTCGTTCAAGGCTTAGTTTCACCAGTGGGAAGCCATCTCGTTTATACTGGTTGGGGCTGAGGTATCTCAACGTATCGATGCGTATTGAATTTTAGGTACATGTTTATCTCTATGAATCATTTACTTATCTTCGGCTGGTCGCTGTTTTGCGAAACACAGACACAGTGACAGTCTGCCATCAGTGGCTCAGGAATTTATGCCGAGTTACACAATAACTTCGCTATCCTGGAGATGACTATCACTCGTAATTTATTAAACACAGACTCAATACCAAATTACAATCAGTCAAAACTCTTGGTTACTTGACAGGAAAGATGGTGAGCAAATACTATGCTTGGATCTGTCACTTCACTTACCTGTAATGAAGTAGTCCACCATGTATATAGGCGATCAGTATAAAGAACCACTGATTGAATGATCAAAGATTTTCGAAACTTCGTCTCTGAATGCGACGCAGATTTGTTAAACATTAAGCAAGCGTTACAATGGTTTATCTCATTCGTAGATCTCCAACTATTCTGAGAGTAGTTGACTGTTGGTTAGCTATACAATTTTATCATGCATATACCCTGTATAAACTGCAGATATCATTCGATAGATACACCGAACATCGAAATTGATGAAACATACCCCCACAACATTCCCTGAAGCCTGGCGCTTATGAGTGTCTCTAGATGGATTGGGCGCTTGGAGCAATGGCAGGCACTCTTATGAAGCGTCATTAACTCAAGTGCTTTTGTAAATTAAAATCCTGCCAGTGCCAGCTTTACTATCTCGGTAACTAGTTTAGACATGTTGCTCTCATTACGACGGGTCTTTCGCGCCAAGCCTGGCCTCGAGTGCAAGGCCGAAGACAAGCCAATGTCTGAGCCATTGCCGGACCCTTCGAGTCGAGGCCGAACCTCATATTATTCTGGTATACATACCTTGTATAGCTCTGAGAATAGCGAGGTCGAGTGAGTCTTTGTTGTTGCAGAGTGCTGGTTTCCATCTAATTGGATCACCGCAGTATCGTATTCGTCCATGGACTCAAAGGAGATTGTCTCAAAACCTGGAAAGCTGAGGGGGAGATTGAACCATGGCCCAAAACGCTTCTTCCGCTTGAGCTGGGAACTGTTCGAATTCTGACTTACTCTTATGATTCGACAGTTACCAGTAAACAAGATGCTCCCTCCCAAAACCGAATCTCGAACCACGCACAAAACTTGTTGGCAGCCCTTGCTACGCTTCGACAAAATGATGATACAGTGAGAAACCGAATGTCTCCTTCTTTTGCCTATTGCCTACTAACAGCTTCAGAGCGAACGTCCTATCATTTTTGTTTGTCACAGTCTGGGCGGACTTGTTTGCCAGGATGTAAAGCCTTTCCCCCTGAAGATCCAGTGGACATCCATGTCAACTTACAATTTTATTAGGCACTCGTCGCATCACAAGAGCGACATCAACAACATTTGCAAGACATAGTCAAGTTTACACGCGGTGTGATATTTCTTGGGACACCACACCGCGGATCAAGCCTTGCCAAGATAGGAGAGCTAGTCTCGCGCTCCTATGGAATGATCAAAGATACAAATACTGACATCGTGAGAGTTCTCAAGGAAGACTCCGAGGTACTAGCTCGTATTCAAGACGGTTTCTTGTCACTTATCAGGGCGCGGAGCAAAGACGAAGCAAGCATGATTGACATCACATGTTTCTACGAAGAGTTACCCACTAAGAGACTTGGACTTATCGTCCCAAAACACTCTGCTGTACTCCCCAGTTATGCCTCCAGGGCTATACATCGGAACCATGCTGGCATGACGAAGTTCTCCAGTTCTGATGAGCCTGGTTTTGAAGCTATCTCTGGTGAGCTGAAACGTTGGATGAAAAGGATTCGCCAGACTCCAAGCAAGCCCCCGAAGCACGCCGTCACATACTGTAAGTCGAAATGGTTGGTTTTATATCACGTTGCTGATTCTATGCAGTTCTGCTTCCATATACCTGCAATACAGACTTTGTGGGTCGATCTGAGATTCTTGAATTGTTGAAAAGTCAACTCGGGTGTCTAGATGCTAAAGCACACAACAGGGGGCATCGAAGAGCTGCGCTTTATGGTCTAGGAGGAGTTGGGTGTGTCTGATAACTCCCATCCACAGATCGAGCTACTGACGTGTGACAGGAAAACCCAAATCGCACTCGCTCACTCGTATTGGTTACAAGAATTTTCCAAAGATACATCAATCTTCTGGGTCCATGCTAGTAGTGCAGAGCGATTTTCTGAAGCCTATGCCAACATAGCGCAGCAGTGCAATATTCCCGGTCACAAAGACCAGGGCTTCGATGCTTTACCGTCAGTTAGGGACTGGCTAGAAAGCAAAGGAAGCGGACAATGGATGATGGTTATTGATAACGCCGACGATATGCAGATGTTTGTTCCGCAGACAAAGGAGCCAACAAGTAATTTGGGCGAGTTTATACCTGATTGCCCAAACGGCACTATTCTTATTACAACCAGGAATATGCAAGTGGGCTCAAGACTTACAAAGGGAAAGCGTCCAATTGAAGTAGGCAAGATGGATGAGCATGAGTCAACTCGGCTTTTACGGCAAGGGTTACAAGAGGGAGACGAGACACTGAAGGACCTGTTGCAGCTCTCATCTCGCTTGAAGTTTCTCCCCCTCGCTTTAGTTCAAGCTGCTGCTTTCATACAGGAGAACTGCATCACTGTGAGCGAATACATCGAGCTTCTGAATGGAAGCGAGAATGAAGTTGTAGAGCTACTGAGCGAAGAATTTGAGGTTGGAGGGAGAGACTCAGACACTCGTCGCGCCGTCGCACAAACCTGGATGCTGTCGTTCCAAAAGATAAAACAACAATATCCTTTTGCCGGCGAACTTCTTTCCCTGATGAGTTTATTCGACCGCTAGGCCATACCTTTGGAGTTTCTCGAGTTCTACGGTGATAAGATAAAGCGCGCAGAGTCGAACATCAAGATGCAGCTTGTCAAAGCGCTGGGGGTCCTTAAAGCATTCTGTTTCATTCGGGCTGAGCGAGGCGGTGACTACAATATGCATCGCCTCATCCAGCTAGTCACGAGAACCTGGTTAACGCGTGAAGGTAATGTGACTATGTTTGCAAGGGAAGCTTTGTTAGCCGTGTCTGAGTTTTATCCTTATGGTACGTTTGAAGAGATATCGACCTGCACGGCCTATCTAGCGCATGCGTCCTCGGTCCTGCGGGTACAGAATATCGAGTCGGATGAAGACAAACTTCTCAGAGCATCGATGCTACATAGACTTGGAGGATACTACCTATACCAAGGTCAATATTCTGAAGCACAGAAGTTTCAAGAGGAATCAATCACCATACGGAATACGCTATTAGGAGAGGACCACCCCGAGACCCTTGTTGTCATGTCAGACCTTGCATCTACACTTTGTGACCAAGAACGACTTGATGAAGCTGAGAAGTTAGAGGTTCTCATTATGGAAACCTGGAAGCGTATCCGCGGAGAAGAGCATCACCAAACTCTCGACGCCATGAGTAACCTGGCCGTTACAATGAGCAGCCAAGGCCATCCGGAAGAAGCAGAAGTCTTGAATCGGCATGTGATGGAAGTGCGGAAACGTATTCTTGGTGAAGAACACACTGATACATTGATTAGTATGAACAACCTGTCAAAGACAATATCCGACCAAGAACGACATGACGAGGCGATCGAAATACACAGGCACGTTTTAGGGGTGCATAAGAGGATTCAGGGACATGAGCATCCTGACACCCTGTTGAGCATGGGCAATCTCGCCCGGTCCTTGTTCTGCCAGGCTGATCTCGGTGAGGCAGAGGAACTACAAAAGCAAGTCATGGATATGAGGAGAAGAATACTGGGAGAAGAACATCCAATGACGCTCTTGGGTATGCAAGATCTTGCGGATACATGGAAGTTGATGGGCGAGATTTGTGATCCAGACATGTCTATCAGAGTCGAGGTTCTTGGTGATGCTCTGGCATTATACAAAGAATGTGCTCGTATGCGTGAACAAGTTCTTGGACCAAGTCATTCAGACACGCAAGAGACTTGCACCGGTGTGGTCGAGTGTCATGAGTTATTTGACCGTGCTGTGAGAGAGTTCAATGTCAACTCTGCAGCAGCAAACAGCCATGTATTGTCATGACTTATTGTTGGACATGCTACGGACTAGAGCTCGTACTATTTGTCGGTCAATTTGAGTTATCGATTCGCTGCTGGCATACTCCTCTCGCTTCACGTTGACTTTATTACCCACCAATGGGTGTCGAAGGCATCAACACATTGATCAAAAAGCTCGATATTATACTTACCTAGTCAAACCCTCTCCGTAATAGAAGGAGATAGAGAAAGGGCAAGAAGAAAAAAAACATACAACAGCGGG